>JAXIVJ010000448.1:111599-234099 GCA_036785665.1 Chirona hameri | reverse complement strand
ACGTCCAGAACAACGATTTTGCTCTTCAGAAAACCTCAAAATTAGAAATTGATAAATGTAAATAAAAAGGCATGTTCCTAGACCAGTTTTGGCTCAGACATACAGAAAAGGCAATTGTATTTGTTCGTATCTTGTCAACAAAAGTAAACAAAAGTTATTTTTAAAAATGACGTCATCAGCTTCTTACACTTAGGGAGCCATCACTCAGTGAAAAATAAAGATATGACTTTGAAATTTGGTATGGGTTTTGTCCATATTCAGTTCTCTCAGATATATTCCATTTTTTTCTAATATCTTTGAAAAATTTGATTTTGTGTGGACTTTTCAACAAAAAAAAAGTATATTTTTATTTTAAGGGTCAAAAGCCAAAATTTTGAAAATCTGAGATTGCCATTTTAAAGAGAATGCCATTTTGTATCTTTGGTGAATTGCGTTTGCAATTTTCTTTAGAACTCTGTCTGTTCTCTACGATTTTTCAAATATTTCTCATTTTTTTTACCAACATGACGTCATTAAAACATGATTATCACTGAAACAGCTTAACTAATTTCAATTAAATTTTTACAGCATACGTATAATTGTTGTAAACTCAGATTCCAAGAATTTAAGCTAGATGCACCGCATGTGTAAAAAGTATGTCACGAGAAGGAATAGCAATGCCAAACAAATACAATATATTTGATGAGGTTTATGTCTCCCTAGGCAATTCATTGCGATACATTGACATTTTCCACGCCGGATAATGGCATCAAAGATACACTTATCATCATTTCGAGCGGCGGTCGGCCCCTCCCACGGACGGTCACGGACGGTTAGGTACGATCGTCCCGACCGTACCTAATCGTTGAACTTTGCGCAGATACAACGGTAAATATTTGTCTGATTGCATTCTTTTTAGCGGAATCCGTCAGAGCGGTTGATTTTGACATATTACATATTACAAGTTTTGCAATCGACCGGTAAACAAAGAAACTAAGCGCGATCTAAACTTCAGGCACGCGCGCACTAATGTTGTGTACGGCGGCCAGCCGGCCGCGTCCCCGTCTTCTACGTCACAGCGACTCCGGGGTCGCGGCTACTAAATTAGTATTTTTCACCACTTTTTCGGCCGGAGTGTTCTACCTGGTTTATACAGCCTTGGCCTCTGCCAAACATTTAATGGAATTCATTTTCCTATTTTCAAATTTGTATAAGCAATGGTGAAACTTGTGTCATGCCGCGAAGCAGCGCGACATTTTCCAGTTTTTTGTATTGTGAATAGCTCAGGGGCGGATCCAGGATTTTCTAAGGCAGGGGCTTCAGGCCTGAGGGCGGCATATTTCCTCGGTGACGGGGGCGGCATGGTGCCTTCCGAGGGCGGCATAATGCCTTCCGAGGGCGGCGATGTACCTTCCGGGGGCGGCGATGTACCTTCCGAGGCGGCATAATGCGTTGTGAGGGCGGCAAGATGGTCTTCTGAGGGTGTCAGGGTGCCTTCCAAGAGTGCTACGATGCTGTTGGTAGACGCAAGGGCGCCCTGGCGGCTCCCGGAAAACGCTACGGCGCCTTCGGCGCGGCAAATCCTATACAAAAATGGCGCCGTTTTCTAAGGCAGGGGGCTTCAGCCCCTACGCCCCCCCCCCCTGGATCCGCCACTGGCAATAGCTGGATTATGACTGCTTGCAAAGGCAATTTGTACGATTACGATTCATCGAGCTAAGGGGGGGGGGCGCAACAGATACGTTGCCCCCCCCCCCCCTTTGAATGCCAAAGGGGGGGGGGGCCATGGCCCCGTCCCCTGCCCCCTCCTCCGCAGTCACTATCTGGAGAAGCACCGTCACTGGCCGGAGGGGGCGCAGTCACTGACCGGAGGGGCGCCATCAACGCTGGAGGGGCGCCGTCACTGGTCTAATGGCGCCGTCACTCGCCGGACTGGCGTGGTCACTAGCCGGAGGGGCGCTTTCCACTGGTCGCAGGGGCGCCGTTACTGGCCAGAGGGGCGTCTTCACTGGCCGGAAGGGGCGCCTTCACTGGCCGGAGGGGCGCCGTCACTGGCCGAAGGGGCGCCGTCACTGACCGGAAGGGGCGCCGTCACTAGCCGGAGGGGCGCCGTCACCAACCGGAGGAGCGCCGTCACTGGCCGGAGGGGCGCCGTCACGGGCCGGAGGGGCGCCGTCACGGGCCGGAGGGGCGCCGTCACTGATCGGAGGGGCGCCAGGTTTGCATGGGCGCCTCGGGTCAAAGGACCCGGTCATGCCACTGAATGACCGTATACTCTGTACACCACTGGCGCCTGTCCTCTTGGCGGTGCTAATTGCCAAACAAAAATGGTCCAGGGGGGGGGGGGGGGGGCGCCTTCGGCGCCCGTTAAAAGCGGTACGGACATTCCGTACTGTCCGTATAGGTGGTTGCGACCCTGCTGAAATGAACGGTATTCTCATTTGGATTGGTGTTCGTTGATGCAAAGGTTCTTTGATGCCTCATCTGCCGGGAGCTACTTTATCGCCGAGAGGGGCGTTTCAGCATCTTTTTAACTGGGGTTGAAAGTGCCGTCACTGGGGTGTCATTCTTCATGACTGGGGTGGCAATTCCCACCCCAGTTACTATGTTAACCTCGCCTACGGGGGGGGGGGGGGGCTGACAGCCCCCCCCCCCCCCTGAGGTTTTTCTTGAATAACTTTTTACACATGCGGTGCATCTAGCTTAAATTCTTGGAATCTGAGTTTACAACAATTATACGTATGCTGTAAAAATTTAATTGAAATTAGTTAAGCTGTTTCAGTGATAATCATGTTTTAATGACGTCATGTTGGTAAAAAAAATGAGAATATTGAAAAATCGTAGAGAACAGAGTTCTAAAGAAAATTGCAAACGCAATTCACCAAAGATACAAAATGGCCATTCTCTTTAAAATGGCAATCTCAGATTTTCAAAATTTTGGCTTTTTGACCCTTAAAATAAAAATATACTTTTTTTTGTTGAAAAGTCCACACAAAATCAAATTTTTCAAAGATATTAGAAAAAAATGGAATATATCTGAGAGAACTGAGTATGGACAAAACCCATACCAAATTTCAAAGTCATATCTTTATTTTTCACTGAGTGATGGCTCCCAAAGTGTAAGAAGCTGATGACGTCATTTTTAAAAATAACTTTTGTTTACTTTTGTTGACAAGATACGAACAAATACAATTACCTTTTCTGTATGTCTGAGCCAAAACTGGTCTAGGAACATGCCTTTTTATTTACATTTATCAATTTCTAATTTTGAGGTTTTCTGAAGAGCAAAATCGTTGTTCTGGACGTGATAATTCCGAGGTCATTCACTTGACCTGGAAGGTCACCCGTTGACCTCAAACCTAAAAATCGCATACTGTTAGATTCCTCTCTTGACAGGCAACATGCTGGTTCTTACCGCATTGCTCTAAGCTGCTTGGTTTGGAAGTTAACAGGGGGGGCCTGTCAGGCCACGCCCGTGGCGGTGGCGTGGCGGTGGCGTGGCGGTGGCGTGGCAGTGGCGTGGCGTGGCGTGGTGTGGCGTGGGCGTGGGCGTGGGCGTGGGCGTGGGCGTGGGCATTGGCGTGGCGGTGGATTGGCGTGGCGTGGCGTGGATTGGCGTGACGTTGGCGTGGCGTGGAGTGGCGTGGAGTGGAGTTTTTTCACCTCCAAAGGGCGAAGGTGAAAAAGCTCCCGTAGGGCGAGGGTTAAAATACCTAAAAAAGAGGAAAAAAGAGCCTCCGTCCCCCCCAACTTTCAGAAGGTGGCGGCGCCCTTGATGCTGTGTAGTTTGTAACGACATCACTATGCCAGCTGAGTAGGGGATGGTGCTGATATATATATATATATATATATATATATATATATATATATATATATATATATATATATATATTTATATATTATATATATATATATATATATATATATATATATATATATATATATATATATATATATATATATATATATATATATATATATATATATATATATATATATATATATATATATATATAATATATATATATATATATATATATATATATATATATTATATATATATATATAATATATATATATATATATATATATATATATATATATACATATATATACATATATATATATATATATATATATATATATATATATATATATATATATATATATATATATATATATATATATATATATATATATATATATATATATATATATATATATATATATATATTATATATATATATATATATATATATATATGTATCCAAATCAAAATACCGTCCATTTCAGCAGGGTCGCAACCACCTATACGGGCAGTACGGAATGTCCGTACCGCTTTTAACGGGCGCCGAAGGCGCCCCCCCCCCCCCCTTGGACCATTTTTGTTTGGCAATTAGCACCGCCAAGAGGACAGGCGCCAGTGGCGTACAGAGTATACGGTCATTCAGGGCATGACCGGGTCCTTTGGACCCGAGGCGCCCATGTAAACCTGGCGCCCCTCCGATCAGTGGCGGCGCCCCTCCGGCCAGTGACGGCGCTCCTCCGGTTGGTGACGGCGCCCCTCCGGCGAGTGACGGCGCCCCCTCCGGTCAGTGACGGCGCCCCTTCGGCCAGTGACGGCTCCCCTCCGGCTAGTGAAGGCGCCCCTCTGGCCAGTAAAGGTGCCCCTCCGGCCAGTGACGGCGCCCCTCCGGCCAGTGACGGCGCCCCTCCGACCAGTGACAGCGCCCCTCCGGCCAGTGAAGGCACCCTCCGGTCAGTGACAGAGCCCCTCCGACCAGTGATGGCGCCCCTCCGGCCAGTGACGGCGCCCCTCCGACCAGTGACGTTACCCCCTCCTGTCAGTGACGGCGCCACTCCGGCCAGTGACGGTGCCCCGCCGGCTAGTGACGGCGCCCCTCCGACCAGTGATGGCGCCCCTCTGGCCAGGAAAGGCGCACCTCCGGCCAATGACGGCGCCCCTCCGGCTAGTGACCCTGTAGCTCAGTTGTTCCCCTGTAGCTCAGTTGGGAGAGCGCCGGGCTTCTGACCTCACCCGGTAGTGGCAGCCCGGGTTCGAGTCGCTTTGGCGCTCGCTATTTGCCCCTGACTGGAATGGCCTGTGGCCGGTGGCAGCGGTCGCATTCAAGGTCAGGTGACGCCAGAGGGCGGGGCGGACCGTGTCCAGGTATGTCGGGCACGTAAAACATTCGCTTCTAAATTCTGCCGGACGCCAGGAATTGCTTGATCGGGTGGTGGGGTCGGGGCCTGCCCAACAAGCTATGCTTAGCGCGGGGCCTGACCTCGGAAATCCATTCATTCAAAAACATTCGGACTTTAAAAAAAATGACGGTGCCCCTCCGGCCAGTGAAGACGCCCCTCTGGCCAGTAACGGCGCCTCTCCGACCAGTGACGGCGCCCCTCCGGCCAGTGACGGCGCCCCTTCCGGCCAGTGAAGACGCCCCTCTGGCCAGTAACGGCGCCCCTGCGACCAGTAAAAGCGCCCCTCCGGCTAGTGACCACGCCAGTCCGGCGAGTGACGGCGCCCATTAGACCAGTGACGGCGCCCCTCCAGCCGTTGATGGCGCCCCTCCGGTCAGTGACTGCGCCCCCTCCGGCCAGTGACGGTGCTTCTCCAGATAGTGATGGCGCCCCTCTGACTAGTGACCGCCCATCTCCACCCGTGACGCGCCCCTGGCCAGTAACGGCACCCCCTCCGACTAGTGACGGGGGGCACCTCTCCTTCTGTACGGTGCGGAAGGAGAGGTACCCTCCTCCTCCTGTAAAAATGGGGCAGAACAGGCGCCCTACCGGACAATAAGCAAATGCCGCCCCCACGGGGTAAAACAGGCGCCCTCTAAATTGGACAAATGCCCATTGCCCATTAGCAAATGCCGCCCCCATGGAGCAGAACAGACGCTATCTAAACCGGACGATAGGCGTCCTCAGAAGCAAATGACCCCCCCCCCCCCCCAGAAGCAAATGCTGCTCCATACTGAGGGTCCTGGTCCACTCCAGCTAATAAAAAGTTTATATTTTTAAAGGGGCCTCACAAAATAAAGTGGCCGAAGTCCGTAGAGTTTTTCATATCCAGGGGAATATATTTGTGTTGGGAGGCCTCTTTTCCAGGGGCCCACCATGACTGGCTTGCCTCCCCTTTCTGAAGGTCTGGTTGCGCGTTCCATGCACTGAACGTGAAAAACAATGATCTTATGAGAAAACGTCATGATGAAAACGGAAGTATTTCTCGAGTTTTTGAATTTCAAGTCTATATGTAGGTATCCCTTTCTTTCAATGATAGAGAACAGCGCACCTGATGCAATTCAAGCAGCCCCGGTGACACTTAGCCCGCGCCCCGCTGGGGGGAGGGAGGGGAGCAGAATCTGCCCCCCCCCCCCTCCCGGATTTTCTCAATAACTTGAAAACTATGATAGGTATCAACGTCAAACGTTCAGTACCATATGCTGCATTAATCATCAGTCTTGACACCAAAATCCAATGACATTGATGTAGTATTGTGAGAGATAATGTCGTTTTAATGACATCATGTCATGGTATTTTGGGTGGAAAAACGATAAATGTTTGAACAATCGTAGAAAATAGAATTGTTAAGCAAATTGCAAAAAAAACGTCAAAAGAAAGGAAATGACATTCTCTTCAAAATGGCCATCTCGGATTTGTAAGTTATGTGTTTTTGACCCCCCCCCCCTTCCAAACGAAAAATCGGGGGAAAATCCACTTTTTTAAGTTAAGTTATTAAGCTCAAATACCAAAATAAGGTGACCGGCCCGAATCCGCGGAGGGGAAAAAATGGGGGTGCCTTTTTGCCACAAAAAGATCCCTCGCGGAAAGAGGCTGGATCAGTAGCGTACCCAGGATACACTCCAGGGGGGCAATTTTTGATCAGGGGGGCATAAAGTACCCCCGCCATAAAAACTCACCTGATTTGGCCCACTATATTTTTAAAAGGGCATATTTTCACCATTTTCCTATAAAAAAATCAAAAATAATTCATTTTTTAGACCAAAGGGGGCACGCGCAGATCTTCAGGGGGGGGCAATTTCCCCGTTCCCCCCCCCCCCCTTATGTACACCTATGGGCTGGATCCGCCCTTGACGTTTTTGGCGATGGCCCCCCTGATCGTCGAGTTGCCACCCCAGTCAAAATCCCTTAAAATACGCCCTGGAAGGAGGCATTCTGAAGTCGATTCTTTACATGCAAACGCCCATAGGCGTTATGTCAAAATCAGAAAATGTGTGGGGGAATGTCCCCCCGTTCCCCCTGTGGCGGAGCCCCTGCACAGCATTGCTTATTCCCAATACATAATTGCTTATACGACTTACATCTGCTTTTCTACACGTGTTTTTTTTTGTCAACGCAATACACGTAGGAATCTAATAATTCCCGACAAGGGGATTCGTCCTGCTCTTGTTCCAAATTACAATGTCGCTGCCACCATGTCACACAGCGCCTCACTGCGGTTATATTCCAATATACAGGTTTATAACTGGCCGCCGAGAAGTTTTAATTTGATTATAACTGGCCGGGAAGTCCGTTTTGGTCCACGCTGGATCGAATGGTGAAGAAATCGCCCGGATCGGTCCCATAGTTTCGGAGCATGGGCCTCGTCGGCAAATTTGCACAAGCAGTTTTGGTCCAATTTGGTCCACTTAAAGTGGACCAATCTGTATAAAATCCAAAACGGCACCGTTTTGGCCCACGCTGGATCGAATGGTGAAGAAATCGCCTGGACCGGTCCCATAGATTCGGAGCATGGGCTCGTCGGCAAATTTGCACTAAAAGTTGTGGTCCAATTTGGTCTACTTAGAGTGGACCAATCTGTATCAAATCATAAAACGGCACCGTTTTGGACCACGCCGGTTCGAATGGTGAAGACCAGATCGGTCACATAGTTTCAGAGCATGGGCTCGTCGGCAACGGTTTTTGGTGGTTTTGGTCCAATTTGGTCCACTTAGGGCCTGAAGACGCCTCTGTACCACCATCACTGCTCCCTGAAAATGCCTCTGCCCCCCCCCCCCCCCCCCCCCCCTTCGTTGCCTGAAGAAGCCTCTGGCCTCTGTCCCAGATAACGCCTCTGCCCCCCTATTATCGTTGCCTGAAGACGCCTCTGGCCTCTGTCCCATTAAAGGAAATAGTTCACCTTCGGAAAATTTATCAGAACAGGATTTGATTATATTTTTTAATACAGTTTCCTTTTTTCTTTTCAAAAATGGTCCTACATCGCGCCAATTCAGGACAGAAGGTCGTAAATTATTAATTGTATCGTAGTGCGTTATTGGTCTGCGCATGCTCATGCCGTGCTGGCACTTTCAGATGGTACGGTATATCATATATGCGCCGCATTTCTTCGCCAAAAAGTCAAATATCTTCGGCTGGAGAGTCTTTTCAGACAAGAACAGTTGCAGATAGGGATTTCTCAAGACGGGCTACAAAACTGCTATTTCAGTTAAAAACCCCATGTTGAAGGTGAACTATATATTTCCTTTAATGTAGGAGAATATCTCAAATCAATGTCAAACTTTAAATTGACAAGGTTTTTTGTTTGTTTGATAATTCTATGTAGTACAGACAGTGGCGTATTTAGAAATCAGCCAAGGGGGGGGGGGCACACGCTTTTGGAGCACAATCATGTTTTGAGTCTTGTCTTACAGGAACGTTCGCCACCGGGGAGGGGGGGGGGGGCAAAGTTCGCTCGGAACTAGTGATGCAAAAAAATGTCAGCTTTAAATCTGTTAGATGAAACCGGTTGTAACTTATTCATAATAAATTAGTGTATGATATCTGATGTTCCCATTGTAATATTCAAAGAGATATAGGTACGACAATGCTTATTTTGTTCAAGAACCATATAGATAATACGTATAAAACCGCTTAATTATCAATAAAAAAAACTTTGTCCTGGTTATCTTGAAATTTACACACAATGGAGTCCGTGCCGAATGGACACATCATATTCTGGAGTGTGACTTCGGGCCAAGGGGGGGGGGGGCATGGCCCCCATGGCCCCCCTTAAATACGCCACTGAGTACAGAACGCCTCTGCCCCTATTATTGTTGCCTGACCACGCCTCTGGCCTCTGTCCTTGAGAACGCCTCTGCTCCCTATTATCGTTGTGCTCCTTGAGAACGCCTCTGCCCCCCCCCCCCCCCCCTCGTTGCCTGAAGACGCCTCTGTGCCACCATCACTGCTCCCTGAGCATGTCTCTGCCCCCCTTCGTTGCCTGAAGACGCCTCCCCATCGTTGCCTGAAGAAGCCTCTGACCTCTGTCCTAGAGAACGCCCCTGCGCCCTATTATCGTTGCCTGAAGACGTTTCTGGCTTCTGTCCCAGATAACGCCTCTGCCCCCTATTATCGTTGCCTGAAGACGCCTCTGGCATATAATTGGCTGGGAAGTCCATCGCGTCACGCATCAGGCGCCAACTGCGTGATAGCTGAGCGCAAGGGCCTATAACAACTGAGCCAGGGGGTTGTCATCCCTTCAGCCGCCATAGTCTCAATTTGCTTTTTGCTATGCAATAAAAAGAACCACGTATGTCAATCAACCGAAAACCGTGACATACGTGATTCTTTCTTGGGCGTGACGTCATCTATGCATTTTTTTTGGGGGGGGGGGGGCACCGACATTTGTGGCGCGGCTTATGTAAGGCCTTTTAACATTAGCGAAGGAGTAAAATCTTTGCCCCTTCGCTGTCAAAATAAGATTAACTTAGAAGCAAAATCTTATTTGGATAAGTTAGATACCTTGAATCGGTCTTTCTTTTAGAGTTTGTTGTTTGTAAATCAGCTCAGTAGAATTATATTATCAGTAGAATTATCTTTCAAAAATTGTGAGTTATCATTGATTTGTATCGGGGCAAGGGATTTTACGTCCAGATGACGTCACCACCCCTGAGTCGGATTTGGTCAAATCGCCGGATGACTACCTTTTTAAAGGGCCTTGAACTGTGTAGTGTCCGCCGCTGTCGGTCTCCGTCTGTCGTGTCGGCCTCTCACTCAGAACACAACCGTACTCTACGGCGTCCGTCTCTATTCTGTCGTAATACACGCACAGTGCAGTACAGGACAGGTCGGCTCACGCCGACCGGTTTCGCCGGCCTGCCCCTACCACGGCGGCGGCAGGCGGCCAATCACGCGGCGGCAGTATCGGAGGCGGGGTCCGAAACAGGTCTACCAGTGGAGCGGACTGGAACAGTCTAGAGTCCTAGACGCTACACATTCCCCCCTCACAAAACAAGCTATCGCTTTAGATGCCAAACAAAATATGCACTTCTACCATTCGCTGTTCCAATGAACTGCAGACACGGCTATGGAACATAAAAGTCCGGCTGTTTACGAACACGGTTCCCACGCCTGGGTCCTCGATCGCGATCGCTGTCGGGACCGACGGCGTCTGGTTGCAGCCTGTCCGGGACCGCAGCGGGTGACGTCGACGGGTCGGGTGCGACGACCCCAGGGGCCGACGCGGTCGACGCAGACTCGCCAGGTCCAGCGGCAGTTGGCGTAGACGGCGCCAGCGGAGACTCAGACTGTTCCGCGGGAACACGTGCCAGGTGAGCGGCGTTCCAGGTCCGACCGTCGGCGAGACGGTACGTGGCGGGACCGACGCGCTTGGCGACTCGTATCGGAGACGTGAACCGGCGAACCGTCTTTGATCGGTGTCCCGGGCGCCTCACGCAGACGTAGTCACCCTCTGTGATGTCCGGCGTCACCACTCCGTGCCGGCGGTCGTACGCCGTCTTGTTGGACTGCTGCCGGCGCAGGACACGAGACGCCAGACGTGCGTCGTCTTGTCCTGATGACGGCTGAATGACTGGCAGATTCAGCCTCATCTGCCGCCCGTGCAGTAGTTCCGAAGGCGACTTCCCTGTGGTGGTGTGGGGAGTGGCTCTGTACTGAGCCAGGCTCTTGCGGACTTCGTCGATGAACGATGCTGGGGGACGTCCCACGACTTGAACGTCTTGTTAAAGCGTTCGACGGTCGAGTTTCCTCTCGGCCAGTAGACTGACGATTTGGTGTGCTTCACGCCGCGGGCAGCCAGATACGATTCGAACGCCTTACTCGTGAACTGGCTCCCGTTGTCTGTCACCATTTCGTCTGGGTAACCTTCTCTGGCCCAGACGGGAGACAGGAACTTGATGACGTCTTCAGTCTCCACCGATGACGTCAGAGCAATTTCCACCCACTTGCTCCGGTAGTCGATCAGGGTGATGGCGAACCTGGCGCTTGCTGGTGCTTCGTTGATCGGACCGACGACATCGATACCCAGCTTCGACCAAACATGGTCGGGCAGGGCGACTGGTTGCATTGGCGCGGGTCGAGCTTTTTGAGACAGAACTTTGTCGCTGCCCTGGCAGAGGGCGCAGCTGCGACACAGCTCTTCCACCTCCCGGTTGATACCTGGCCACCACGCCAGGTTCCGCAGCGTCTGCTTCATTCGCACGATTCCATCGTGCGCACTGTGCGTCAGCTGCAGGTATCTTCGCCGAAGCTGAACGGGGACGACCACCTGTTGAGATCCTCTCAAGATGACGTCGTCCTTCCGCACTGACAGCTCGTGTCGCACCTTGAAGTAGGGCTGAACTTCTGGTGGACAGTTCTTCGCGCTAGCCGGCCATCCGATCTTTATCTGCCGGCGCAGCTTCTGCATCTCAGGATCAGCGGCTGCTGCGGCTCGGACTTCCTGCTCGGTCAGGACGCAGCTGTCCTCGTCGCCCAGGAGAGCGATCACTTCCTCTTCTTCAGCGGAGTCGTCCGCTTGGCGGAGAACGATCCTGTGCTGGTAGCCACGGACCGTTTCCAGTGAGTGCAGTTCACCAGGGGCAGGCTGAGGCGGCGGCGGTGCTGATCCCACTGGGTCCTCAGCCACCGCCAGCTGGTCGATGGCGCCGCTCGCTGGGTGCAGGCTGATGTCCAGCTGCTTCAGCAAGTCGAGACCCATGACGGCTTCATCACCCTGCGAGTCGATGACGAAAAACTCTGCGTCGGCTCTCCGTCCGCGGTGGGTCACCACAGCTGGCAAGGTGCCAAGTACCTTCAGCTGGTGACGTCCAAACCCGAACAGACGAGCAGACGTCTTGTTGAGAGAGCTGCCCTTGAAGAGACGTCTGGCGAGAGCGAGACCCAGGGCAGACACTGTCGCACCTGTGTCTACCTGCAGCGTCACGCTCTTGGTGATCCCAGGAACTTCAACTTGTACTTCACACATCATCTTCTCTGTGTTGGGTGCGGTGCAGCAGAGGACAGTCAAGTCGTGACATGTCCTGTCGACGCTCTGTCCAGACCGGCAGACGGCGGCGAAGTGCCCGGTTTGACCGCACTGTCTGCACGTGGCGCCGATGGCAGGGCACCGGTCTCGATCCACGTGCCGGCGCCATCCACAGCTGCGACACGTGTCGGTCTGCGGACTTGCTGCAGGCGCAGACCGGCCGGCTGGCGGGCGGGCGGACCGCGCGGACGAGCGAGGCGCGGCGGGACGCCCGCGGCGCTGGCGCGCGTCCGTCAGCTGGTGCAGCGGCTGCGCTCCGGCCGCTGGGGGCGGCGCCGCATGCCCGGTCATAGCGCTAGCCTCGCGCCGAGACCGCTCGTAGGCCTCCGCCAGCTCCGTGACTCGGCCCAGAGTCAGAGTCCGGTCCTGCAGAAACCGTTCTCGAAGAGTCGGTTGCAGGGTCGCCTCGACGACTTGATCTCGAATCATATCGTCGGTCATCGCGCCGAAGTTGCAGTTCACCGTCAGGCGGCGCAGGGCCGCGACGTACTCGGCGGTGGACTCCTGCGGTTCTTGTCGTCGCTGACGGAAGAAGAATCTCTCGGCGATGACGTTTACTTGCGGCTCGTAGAAGTCGGCAAGTTGTCTCTGCGCTGCGCTGAAATCGTCTTCGCCCTCCCTCTTCGGTACGACCGGCAGGGTGCGGTAGACGCGTTGAGCCTCAGCTCCGATGCAGTGCAGCAGGAGAGCCGTCTTCCTCTCGGTTGTGAAGACTTGTCCATTCAGTGCAGTCAGGTAGTTTTTGAAACTGAAGATCCAGTCTTGCCATGACACTGCTGGCTTCCCCGGTACAGCCAGGAACGGAGACGGCGGCGATACACCCTCGATGTTCATCTCGTCCTCGTCGCCAGAATGTAGCGTCCGTCGCTGTCGGTCTCCGTCTGTCGTGTCGGCACTCGGCCTCTCACTCAGAACACAACCGTACTCTACGGCGTCCGTCTCTATTTTGTCGTAATACACGCACAGTGCAGTACAGGACAGGTCGGCTCACGCCGACCGGTTTCGCCGGCCTGCCCCTACCACGGCGGCGGCAGGCGGCCAATCACGCGGCGGCAGTATCGGAGGCGGGGTCCGAAACAGGTCTACCAGTGGAGCGGACTGGAACAGTCTAGAGTCCTAGACGCTACAAACTGGGCCTCTTGTACCCATCCCCCACCAGCATTAGTTGGCGGCACTCGGGCGTTTGGGCGTTAAAAACCTACTACACCTTAGAGTTCTCATGTTAAATCGATGATTTTCAGACGAGGCTGGCTCGTAACCTATGGTACATATTTTAAATCCAACTTCTGGAACAGATAGCTACAAGCCTGAGCTACAACGTTTTTAGTTATCATTTTTCGATATTCTGGGCGTTAAATGGGCTTGGAGGTTAAAAAATGTCTGAACGACCGCTGACCGCTTCCAAATGCTACTACAGTACTGAAATATACACTGCTACGACTACTACTTCGTAGTAAAATTTAATATGATCGCTTCCAAATGCTACTACATGTACTGCAAATACACTACTTAGACTACTACTTCGTATATTTGCTGGCGTTTAATTCAATACATAAATATGTAATCTATGGAAATATAAGTTATTGATAGCAAACAATACCTTTAATTTATAATAGACAAAACAATTACGATACAAAGGATATCTTGTCTAATTCATTTGGGCGTTACATTCCTTACTGTTCTACCCGTTATTCTATTACCCTGCTTGTACCAGGTGGTGTCATCCGGGATTCCCCATGTAACGGCTGCCGAACGGCTCAGTATTAGCGATGACTTCACTGGTGCTCTGGTCGGGCCTGGTCCAGTCGTGGCCAGCCCCGTCGCCGCAACTGCGCTTTCTAGCGGTTTGCGGTCTTTTGACGGGTGTTGACGGGCGGCAATTCGAAGTCGTCGCCGTTAGATAAGTAAGTTAGGTAGCTAGGTTGCAAGTCTATGCTTTTGATTTAAAAAAACAGTTTTTTAAGCATATCTTGAACATTAAGCCAAAACAATGCCAAGTATCGCCTCCCAGCCAGACCGGGGCACGTGTGGCCGTCTCGCCCCTCAGCCGGATCGGTACAGCGTATGTCCGTCTCGCCCCTCAGCCAGACCGGGGCAGCGTATGGTCGTCTCACCCCTCAGTTAGACCGGTGCAGCGTATGGCCGTCTCGCCCCTCAGCCAGACCAGGGCAGCGTATGGCCGTGTCACCCCTCAGCGAGACCAGGGCAGCGTATGGCCGTCTTTCCCCCTTCCCCCTCAGCCGGACCGGGGCAGCGTATGGCCGCCTCCCTCCCCTCAGCCGGACCGCGGCAGCGTATGGCCGTCTGACCCCTCAGTCAGACCGGTGCAGCGAATGGCCTTCACGCCAGTCGCCCCTCACACAGACCGGGCAGCGCATGGTCGTCTCCCCTCAGCATGAAGTAAGGAAAGGGATAATTATCCGCGGTAAACGTAATCTTAAATAGGATCGTACCTTAGGCGCAACTATCCGTATCCTGTTCGAAATATTCGCACCGCACCGAGCCGCGTGCGATGACAGCCGAGTCGAACCAGAGCACCAGTGACGTCACGCTAATGTTGTGTGATTGGGGCGCTAAAATCCTCGGATGACTCTACCTCTTGTACGGCCTTGGAACTGAGCGTGGTCGGACGGCCGCAGTCAGGTTGGAACGTGTATTACCATTGGTGTGAACATCTTTTCGCGATCTGAGGCCGGAAGAAATCGTGAGATTGCAATCTTCCTAAGATTTCTGACATAAAAGACATTACAAAAGTACATAAGCTTTGATGTGGAAATTAACGTTGACCACGATAACATTGACCATATTTATGCTGGTGAACCATCAACATCCTTCGTAACTGCTGACGGTATCTCGCCATTTCAAGTCTGGGCGCTGCTGGTAAACATATTGATATACCAGGTAAGTGGAATTATATCCCACTCCCTTTGTAACAAATGTTTTTGAAATGTTGAAATGAAAAGATTACGCTTTTTCTACGTCGTCGGAATATCAATATCGGATGTCTGCAATGCAATACCTACGGGCTCACTGGCGGCCGCAGGGGTGGTGTGTGTGTGGGGGGGGGGGGGGGCACGGGGCCATGCCCCCCCCCCCCCCCTTTGCCATTCAAAAAGGGGGGGGCAACGTATCTGTTGCGCCTCCCCCCCTTTGCTCGATGAATCGTAATCGTACAAATTGCCTTTGCAGCAGTCATAATCCAGCTATTCACAATACAAAAACTGGAAAATGTCGCGCTGCTTCGCGGCATGACACAAGTTTCGCCATTGCTTATACAAATTTGAAAATAGGAAAATGAATTCCATTAAATGTTTGGCAGAGGCCAAGGCTGTATAAACCAGGTAGAACACTCCGGCCGAAAAAGTGGTGAAAAATTTGGTGAAAAATACTAGTTAAGTAGCCGCGACCCCGGAGTCGCTGTGACGTAGAAGGCTGTACTGTGACGTAGTTATGTTGTGTACGGCGGCCAGCCGGACGCAGCCGGCTGGCCGCCGTACACATTAGTGCGCGCGTGCCTGAAGTTTAGATCGCGCTTAGTTTCTTTGTTTACCGGTCGATTGCAAAACTTGTAATATGTAATATGTCAAAAATCAACCGCTCTGACGGATCCCGCTAAAAAAATGCAATCAGGCAAATATTTGCTGTTGTATCTGCGCAAAGTTCAACGATTAGGTACGGTCGGGACGACCGTACCTAGCCGTCCGTGACCGTCCGTGGGAGGGGCCGACCGCCGCTCTAAATGATGATAAGTGTATCTTTGATGCCATTATCCGGCGTGGAAAATGTCAATGTATCGCAATGAATTGCCTAGGGAGACATAAACCTCATCAAATATATTGTATTTGTTTGGCATTGCTATTCCTTCTCGTGACATAGTACAGGCGCGGATCCAAGATTTCGGTCAGGGGGGGGGGGGGCACATATTAAAAGTTGCGCCCTACGCACGCTTGGTGGGCGCGACCCGGGCTCGGGGGGGGGGGGCTTGGGGCTTCCATGCGCCCCCTACACTTTTCTTATAGGCGAATTTTCGGGAAATTTATGAAATGGTATAGGATCTGAATCGTTATCTAGATCATTTTTTTGGGGCATGTCAGTCGTTGCTGCACCCCCGTCGGCGCAAAAAGGCATATTGCTATGTCCTGTAACTCATAAGTCACATTATTATCATTGATTTTTAGGAATTACTAGACACATGGCAATTTGTGTTCATTAGTGCAAGCCACCCACAGGACAGGACCAGTAGCATTAGGTACTACTCAGTGGCGGCGGATAAGGGGGGGGGGGATAGAGGAGACAGCTTCCCGCCCACTCAAGAAGTTGGGGGAGGGAGGGAAACATGTGATTTTGCCTCCCCCAATAAATTTGTAAGAGACCATACTCCAAGCAGTTGGTTCGATTTTTCCTTTTGACCGAAACAATGACCCAGGGCCCCGATGTGCCCCCAGCCAGTCTGATGGGCCTTCTAAGACCGACAGAAGGCCCTCAGTCGGCCTGAGGGGGACCCTCGGTATGAGGGGCCCTCAGAAGGCCTGAGACTTCAACAGAGGCGTCTTCAGGCAACGATGGGGAGGGGGCACCTGTGTTCTCAGGGAGCAGTGATGGTGGCACAGAGACGTCTTCAGGCAACGATGGGGGCACCGGCGTTCTCAGGGAGCAGTGATGGTGTCAGTGTTGGTGGCTATCTACTTTAAGTTAAGTATTGGTTTAGTGTGCATTTTTAGTTTTAGTGTTGCAGTTTTAGTGGCAATGATGGTGGTTTTCTACTTTAAGTAAAGTATTTTTTTAATTATTGTTTACATTATTTAAAAGCCCTGTTTCCGGTCTATCCGAAACTGAAATCGGTTTGGCTCTATTAATTTTAGTTTTTGAGTGACAAGCGTTCAAACTCAAATTTTAATTGTACCGAAAGTTAAGCATTTAAAAAGTTAAGTACATCATATGTTGTAGGTACATTCATTGGCTATCTAAAACTGAAATCGGTTTGGTTCTGTTAATTTTGGTTTTTAGGTTATAGGCATTCCCATATACCATTATATTAGCACTATGACTGGGGAGACGTCGCTTATGTCAAACTTTAAATTGACAAGGTTTTTTGTTTGTTTTGATAATTCTATGTAGTACAGAACGTCTCTGCCCCCTATTATTGTTGCCTGAAAACGCCCCTGGCCTCTGTCCTTTAGAACGCCTCTGCTCCCTATTATCGTTGTGCTCCTTGAGAACGCCTCTGCCCCCACCCCCTCGTTGCCTGAAGACGCCTCTGCCACCATCACTGCTCCCTGAGCATGTCTCTGCCCCCCCCCCCCCTTCGTTGCCTGAAGACGCCTCCCCATCGTTGCCTGAAGAAGCCTCTGACCTCTGTCCCAGAGAACGCCCCTGCGCCCTATTATCGTTGCCTGAAGACGCCTCTGGCTTCTGTCCCAGAGAACGCCTCTGCCCCCTATTATCGTTGCCTGAAGACGCCTCTGGCTTCTGTCCCAGAGAACGCCTCTGCCCCCCTAGATCGTAGTGCTTCCTGAGAACGCCTCTGCCCCCCCTCGTTGCCTGAAGACGCCTCTGGCCTCTGTCCCAGATAACGTCTCTGCCCCCTATTATCGTTGCCTGAAGACGCCTCTGGCCTCTGTCCCATTAATGTAGAGAAATATCTCAAATCAAACGGAAATCTGAAATCATCCTGAAATCTCCCTGTGAGAAATAGAGATATTTCATCGGTTACATATGGCAGCTCGTGTGACGCCTGCGCTAGTATTACCCAGGAATTTAGGGGGCATTTAATACAAGTACCCCCCCCCCCCCTCTTCGCGTTCCCTATGTATCGTAAAATCGTAAAAATTGTCTACTGCAGTCAAAATCCAGCTATCCAGAGTAAAAAAACGGAAAATTTCGCGCCGCTTCCCGGCATGACACAACTTTCGCAATTGTTTATACAAATTTGGAAAATGAGAAAATGAATTCCATTAGGTAAGTGTCTGGCAGAGGCTGGAGCGATGTCATTGGTGGTAATTGCTGGCACTGGCGGATCCAGGGGGGCACCAGGGGAAAATGCCACCCCACAGGAATCTGAGACGGGCATTCAATACAAGTATGCACCCGCGCGTTCCCTGCACTGAACGTGAAAAACAATGATCTTAGGAGAAAACTTCAGGAAAACGATTTTTTTCTTCTCGCCCCCTGGGGTGGGGGGGCAGAATCAGCCCCCCTCCCGGATTTTCTCAATAAGTTGAAAACTATGATAGATATCAGCGTCAAACTTTCAGTACCTTATGCACAATGCGCACTCTTCTCACTTAATTTCAATTAAATTGATCCAGTATTTTGGGAAATAATGACGTTTTAATGACGCCATGTCATGCCATTTTGGGTGGGAAAACGTGTCATGTTTGAATAATCGTAGAAAATAGAGTTTTTAAAGCAAACTGCAAATAAAAACTTCACAAAAAGGAAATGTCATTCTCTTCAAAATGGCCATCTCGGATTGTCTAAATTTTGTGTTTTTGACCCCCAAAAATAAGAAGAAAAAAATGTTTCTTTCTTCGGAAAATCCACATTTTTTTGTGAATTTGAAAAGTGAGTTTCTTAGCCCGGCAGTCACTGGGGTATATTCTGTAACACGACTTACTGGGGGGAGGGGGGTTTCAAAGATAGCGAGAAAACGGCGGCGCGTAGCGCCGCCGGGTTTTCTCACACCTGTCACGACATCAATTGCGCACACTTTGAAGAAAAAAATAACCTCTGGTCATCTCAGGTCAGGTCACCAGATCAGGTCAAGTGACCCCACCAACAAAAATGTTTGCAGTTGTGCCAAAGCCAGAGTTTTTCACCGATCAGTTTGAAACTTACAGGATGTCATGAGGGCATAAGTACTTACAATTCGAGCATCTCGGAATTTTGATATCGGTGACCTAAGGTCAGGTCAATTTCGTAACCTCCCCATAATAAGTCAATGGGGAAATATACAAATGCTAGGGATACGCATGATATTAGTCCAATTACTTCTGGATCATGCTATTATAGGAAATTCTTGATGATCCAAGTGTAAGTTTTGTTCAGTGACCCCTATTGGGTCATTTTAGGCCATGCGAGGTCACCATCACTTCTTTGTCAATAACTCTCGACATAATAAAGATAGAGGAGTGAAATAGACATCAATGTGTTTGTCTCGTCGAGACACGTCATCCCATATGCAACATGCCCTACTTGGGTCACCACTTGACCTTGACCTGAGGTCAAATTTTTAAGTTAACTTAACTTAACAAGGTCACCAGGTGCATCATTCAAAGCGCCTTGACAAGATAAGCACAATGGCGTAAACAGTTTTCCGTTATCTTCATTACATAAAAAGGTAATAGCGAAAAACGAATTAGCAAAAAAACGTCATTTTTCCCTTTTTTGACCTTTGGAGCCTCAAATATTGACCTGAAATCAAATTTGAGGACACCTTAGCGATTGCAAATTTCACTGGCTGGCGTTTGCTTTTTTCGGTTTGTTTCTAACTAGCATAGTTTCTGAGATATATGGGAATTTCTGGAGCGATGTCCTAAAACAGGAAAAAAAACTGGAAAATTTGACCTTTGATGACCTCTGGTGACCTCAATTTTTACCTGACCTAAAAAAATACTGAAATATTTTCGATAGAACATGTATCAACCTATCAAACACCGTTTTCCGCTTCTCGCTACGTAGCGTAGTTTTGGAAATCTCAGGGGGGGGGGGGGGGGGCGGAAATCAACCCCCTGCAGTTCGTGTTAGGCGCAAAGCCCCTGCAGTGCGCGGGTTAAACGTCAAAATCGAGGTATTTGAGTTTATGGACAATACTTGCCATCCATGGCCTTCGATTGCGCCTATAATCACCCAAAGTGCTGTCAAAGGTATGATACATATCCCACATGAGCTAAAGTGAGATTGTTCGAAAAGATCAAGGTCAAGGTCAGGTCACGAAAAGGTCACTACACACACAATATCTACGAAAGTCATGCAGCACATGTTTTATGGATGCTTTTACGCGTAGAATTCGATAGTGGTAGTGATTTTACCACTTGACTTCATTTACGTGAAGTTAGTGTCAAGTTCAGGTCAAGTTCAGGTCACTGAAGGTCAAAAATTGAAATTGATAAATCGAAATGAAAATAACATGTTTCTATATCAGTTTTATCTATAAAAAACAGTGCTGGCATTTATTTGTCTGTATCCGGTCAATAAAAGCCAAAAAAACGCAATTAAAAATATGACGTCATGATTTACCCATACCGGTTGCTCAGAGTTGCACCGTTCTGGCGGTTGGGCAACCCTGTGGTCGATTCTCGGCAATAGCCAACAACACCTATGGCGACCGATGGAGTTGCACGTTTTTGCCTACGTCACAATGACGTCACGGCCGACAACTCTGGGCGATTCTCGACAACCCTTGGGCAGCACAGCGTCGGCCATATTTGTTCAGCGTGTTTTCAGAGGCACGAGTGGAGTTATTGGGTACGAGTGTATGCGTTTTTGTAGTCAAAATATACGTTCTTGGGGTCATTGTCCTACCTTATAAATTATAAATATTGAGATTTGCGTGATCTTTTGTCATGTTTTGTATTACGTGACGGCTTTATTGCACATCGAAATAATTGTGCTCAATATGGCGCAGCCGCCGCAGCTATGCAAAATAATTGACTTCAACTTTTGTAACTTTGGAAGATGATGTACCTATGATCACAATGGATCTGGATACAAAACCAAGGTCTAGAATCCTGGGATCTATTCACAATGGGATTCGTGCACATGTCTGCTAAACACCAATTTCAAGACTAAATTTGCACACAAAGACCTCTGTCGATGCACTACAGCATCATAAAGACACCTGCAAAGGAATGAGGAGAAATAAATTAAAACTGACCAATATTATCCTTTGGATCAGGCTCCGGAGGATCCGTCTTCAGTCACGCCGGCTCATAAATCGGACGACGGCAGTCGGCAACACAGGTTGACAACACCAGATTGCACCAGATTGTTTAAAAAAATTGAACATCTCGACAACACTCGGCGACCTTTCCCTCATTGGCCAAAACCATAATGACGTCACGCAAGGCGACAAGTGGCGGTTGGCCAACTGTTGCAGGCGATCGGCGAGATTCGGCCGGTTGCTGTGCAATTCCTCGGCAACTCTCACCAACACTATGCAACGGAAGCTGTTGCCGAAGCCCGTTGTCGAGAAATCGGTTGCGGAAATGTTGTCGAGATATTGCTCGTCTAGCCCTTTTTTCTCCGCGGATTTGGGCCGGTCACCTTATTTTGGTATTCGAGCTTAACCCGCGAGTCACTGAGGGCGGGGGGGGGGCTTTTTTAGCCCCCCCCCCTTAGGAATATTAGGAATATCTCAATAACTAATGCAGATATCGACGCCAAAATTGCAGTACCTTTCCGGGCATCATTTTTACACCATTTGAGAAGAAAAAAATCGTCAGAAATTTTTCGAGATATAGTGAATTTAGTGACGTCACTAAACACGATTTGGACACCAAATCGGCTAAATGTTACCAGGCCGTACAAATGCTGCATTTGAAGCAAAATGCAATCGAAAAACGGTAAAAGGTAGAAAATTGCAAGGGCTACGAACCAGCTATCTCGAAATTTCGAACATTTTGGTTTTTGACCCCAAAAATGTATAAAAAAAAAATATTTTTTTGCAAAAATGCTCACAAAATCATTTATTTTCAAAGATATTGAAAAAAAAACGGAATATATGTCAGATAACGACATATGGGCAACTACCATACCAAATTTCAAAATGATTTTTTTTTTACTGTCATGGCATATAAAGTATGGGTAAATCATGACGTCATATTTTTTCATTGCGTTTTTTGCCTTTTATTGACCAGATTAGAACCAATCTGTAGAAAATCTAAAACGGCACCGTTTTGGACCACGCCGGATCGAATGGTGAAGAAATCGCTCATATCGGTCCCATAGTTACGGAGCATGGGCTCGTCGGCAAATTTGCACGAAAGGTTTTGGTCCAATTTGGTCCACTTAAAGTGGACCAATCTGTATAAAATCATACACGGCACCCTTTTGGCGGACGATGAATCGAATGGTTAAGAAATTGCTCAGATCGGTCCCGTAGTTTCGGAGCATGGGCTCGTCGGCAAATTTGCACGAAAAGTTTTGGTCCAATTTGGTCCACTTAAAGTAGACCAATCTGTATAAAATCAAAAACGGCACCTTTTTGGTCCACGCTGGATCGAATGGTGAAGAAATCGCCCGGATCGGTCCCATAGTTTCGGAGCATGGGCTCGGCCGCAAATTTTCACAAGAAGTTTTGGTCCAATTTGGTCCACTTAAATGGACCAATCTGTATAAAATCCAAAACGGCACCGTTTTGGACCACACCAGATCGAATGGTGAAGACCGGATCTCCCAGATGGGTCTCATAGTTTCGGAGCATGGGCTCGTCGGCAACGGTTTTTGGTGGTTTTGGTCCAATTTGGTTCACTTAGAGTGGACCAATCTGTATAAAATCCAAAACGGCACCGTTTTGGACCATGCCAGATCGAATGGTGAAGAAATCCCCCAGATCGGTCCCATAGTTTCGGAGCATGGGCTCGTCGCCAACGGTTTTTGGTGGTTTTGGTCCAATTTGGTCCACTTAAAGTGGACCAATCTGTATAAAATCAAAAACGGCACCGTTTTGGACGACGCCGAATCGAATGGTTAAGAAATCGCTCAGATCGGTCCCATAGTTTCGGAGCATGGGCTCGGCCGCAAATTTTCACAAGAAGTTTTGGTCCAATTTGGTCCACTTAAAGTGGACCAATCTGTATAAAATCCAAAACGGCACCGTTTTGGACGACGCCGAATCGAATGGTTAAGAAATCGCTCAGATCGGTCCCATAGTTTCGGAGCATGGGCTCGTCGGCAAATTTGCACGAAAAGTTTTGGTCCAATTTGGTCCACTTAAAGTGGACCAATCTGTATAAAATCCAAAACGGCACCATTTTGGTCCACGCTGGATCGAATGGTGAAGAAATCGCCCGGATCGGTCCCATAGTTTCGGAGCATGGGCTCGTCGGCAAATTTGCACAAGAAGTTTTGGTCCAATTTGGTCCACTTAAAGTGGACCAATCTGTATAAAATCCAAAACGGCACCGTTTTGGCCCACGCTGGATCGAATGGTGAAGAAATGGCCTGGATCGGTCCCATAGATTCGGAGCATGGGCTCGTCGGCAAATTTGCACTAAAAGTGTTGGTCCAATTTGGTCTACTTAGAGTGGACCAATCTGTATCAAATCAAAAACGGCACCGTTTTGGACCACGCCGGATCGAATGGTGAAGACCAGATCGGTCACATAGTTTCAGAGCATGGGCTCGTCGGCAACGGTTTTTGGTGGTTTTGGTCCAATTTGGTCCACTTAGGCTGAACCAATCTGTATAAAATCCAAAACGGCACCGTCTTGGACTACGTCGAATCCAATGGTGAAGACATTTTCCAGATCGGTCCCATAGTTTCGGAGCATGGGCTCGTCGGCAACGGTTTTTGGTGGTTTTGGTCCAATTTGGTCCACTTAGTGAACCAATCTGTATAAAATCCAAAACGGCACCGTTTTGGACCACGCCGGATCGAATGGTGAAGAAATTGCCCAGATCGGTTCAATGGTTTCGGAGCATGGGCTCGTCAGCAAATTTGCACTAATAGTTTTGGTCCAATTTGGTACATTTAAGGTGGACCAAACTGTATAAAATCCAAAACTGCACCGTTTCAGACCATTCTGGATCGAATGGTGAAAAAATCACTCAGATCGGTCCAGTACTTTCGGAGCATGGGCTCGTCTGCTAATCTGGTCGTTTTTTTAGACCCTTCCGCGGAAAAGTCGTCCTGCCTCTTGCTGCTTTCAAATAATTTGTTCTGTTACCGGTTGTTTGTTAAAGGGAGTGTGCCTACTGCCTACTCACATCGCGTATTTGGGGTTATTGACACTGGTCCATAATTTTCTTAATTGAACCATGACTTCATTTCTCCAGATTCACCCTAGTTACTGATATATTCCAAAGACTACAGGAACGTGATGGAATCACAAAATCATCGGGTATACTCCAGAAGGCTTACCTCCACTAGAAGCATTGCTAATATCGAAATATGGATCCACAGTTGCTAGCATATCGTTAGCGCCAGCCAATAGCAATTCGACAACACAGCTAGTGCGCGCTGATAGTAGCAGCCGAGCAGTACCGTCTGTCTCCTACTCGCAACGCTTGATAGCCATTTTTACGTCATTTTTTGACGAAGATATCAATTTAGAGCTTCGAAACTTGCACATAATAAAGTTCACAGTGGCAAGAACGGGGAACTATCAAAGCGTTCGAAGTTGTAACATTCAATGCTTGTACCATCCAAAACCGCAGCCAACAACGCTTGCGACATCCAAAATTCGCCCGGGTAGGGGACATCTTCATCAGCCAAACTCGCCGCATCCAAAATGGTACTCGCCGCATCCAAAACCGTGACATACATCCACATACAAAGCCGTGGCAGTCAAGCCTGCAATATCCAAAACTAAGCCCCGTAAGAGAAAGGTTCTTTGACCACCGCCGCGCTGCGTTCAGGAAGGACATCAACAACCCTGTTGGGCGTCACTTTCAATCCCAGCACGGTTATGATGTCATTCCTGAAGTTCCGATAACGGGGAAAATATTATGTAAGTGCCACGGCCATGTTGAACGTAAAGTAAAGGAAACCATGTTTATTCGAGACCTCAAACCTGTCATGAACAAAAATGTAGCGAGCTGGCCACTTTTGAGCTAGTAGCAGTCTGGCACTGACGTAACATGGACCTCCAAGTGTAGTTTATCCTGAATTCGCATCGGTGTATCTAAATTTATTTAGGATCAAATTGTGTTCATTGATAGTCTTCAGAAGTTTGCTAGGCATACGACTTTGATGTTTTGTTTCATATTATTCAGTACTTGTGATTATGTTTTGTTCATTACGTGCTACGTTATGTGTGTCTTATATGATAGGTTGTGTGTCTTGTAATATTAGCTACTTCAAAGTACTTGTAAAATAGGTATCACGTTCGCGATATTTTGTGTGTTGTAGTTTTCGCAGGCGAATTGCCCTCAGTCACTTGATGAAGGTTTGTGCCGAAATATAGTGACACTTTTTGTTTCGACTGTTTTCCGAACTATTGAGACTCAAGTCATTTGTATTGTTATTTCGTAATTATTTTTTTTAGTCAAGGAATTTTGATTGAACGATTCCAATCGATTCAATCAGTGTCAAATCAATAACCAGTCTGCCGGGCCCCACTACAAATTTTGTGATGACTACTGGATATGAGTGTGACTACATGTTTGTGGTTTGGAAAATGTGGGTCCCCATTTCATCTGCAAACTTGTAAAGCCTGTGGCATTGTATGTAACAATAGAGTGATACGTCATTTCTTTCCTGTTTTTTTTTTGTGTATGTGTCTCCTCGCCCCAGTTTGTTTCCTTCATTGTCTGCATTCCTGCTGACAGGGTTGAAAATTGAAATGATTGTGGATCTAGGAGTGGAGTAGGTACATATTTTGTGGGCCCTTTCGTCTTCCTCAGAATTCACCAATTAAAACTCATCAATTTAAGCTGCCATTTCCTTGCATGAAGTTTCTTTGCTTGTTAGGTTGTAAACTACAGATTATACATAGGCAACAAAGTTTCAAGTATGGAAACTTTGAAAATTGAAACATGAGAACAGTAGCGTACCCAGGATTTACTCCAGGAGGGGGCAATTTTTGCTCAGGGGGTATAAAGTACCCCCCACCAAAAAATCACCGGATTTGGCCCACTATTTTTTAAAAGGGCATATTTTCACCATTTTTCACCCCCCAAAAAATCGTTCATTTTTTTGACCAAAGGGCAGACCTTCAGGGGGGGGGGGGGAATTGCCCCGTTTGCCCCCTTGTGTAGCCTATGCATAAAAATAAGTATTGGATCATGTTTGAGTGTGGGAAAAAGCCTCTCCCCTGCAAATAATTTCAAAATTTCCTAACCTGTTCATGTTCCATTGTTCAACCATTATCATGTTCTTTAAGTTAGTGTTTCCAGAAGTGAAAACTTGTCTATAATCTGTGCATATTCAGCACACCATTGAACTGGAAAATATTTACCTTGAATAATGTACTTTGATATAAATAGTTACATTCTGATATCAATTGATGTTCATTTATTTAACCTTGCTACAAAACTCCCTTAAATTTTATATATTCTAACTTGTCAATGATCAGATAGAGCAATAATTATTATGTGTCTGAAGATGTATTATATTTCCAACATTAATGCTGGGTGCGGTATTTCTGTATAGGCAAGCTCAACCAACACCATGGATTTCATCATGGCCTGACAAACTCAACACCATGCTTTGTGGTCAATGATATGTCAGCATGAACTAACAGTTGGCACCAAGTGGAATGTATATTTTTTGTTTATATTGGACCAACGTGTATATTGGACCAACGTCTATTGGACCAACGTGTACGTGTAACGACCAACGTGTACTTGAGCATGTGTATAGCTGTGGCTGATTGTCAATCCTGTCATGCTTGCTGTCCGCTGTATGCTCCTTTAACCCCCATTTGCATGGTTGTGCCTACAGTCCGATCCCGTTCCGAATCTTACCATTCCGACGTCTTCCTCCGAGAATGACGCAAGAGGACGGAGGGGCTACGGAAACATCAGCCTCGTCATCGGCGCCTACCTGTAAGTTCTTCTACAATACGTTGTCAGGCCTTGGCTTTTATTTATTTTTATAATGTGTATGCCGTTTGACCGTCGTCTAAAATCTACCGTTGTTCTACAGCGATTCGCCTGATATTGTGGATTGTGGTCTGTGGAAATGATACAGTATGTAACACTATTACGACGAAGGGGTGGCATTAGTTGAAGGTGACATTGGACTAAACCATTGCTTTCTAAATCTTGTCATTATAGGTAATTTTTGGTGATGGTAAGAGTTTCGCTATGTGACCCCACTAGGTCAGCTATGAGGCCACCAACATGTTTTCCCATTACTTTTTTTACAACCGAACCACGCGGCACTCCAAACGAGAGGGCCGGAAATTCATCGTCGAAACATCAACAGCAAAACATATTTTACCAATCCCAGCATTTACGATTCAAAAAGGAAAAGAGGAAAGCAAAGCTTACTACTATTAACAACAAACTGAAGACCGTTCAACAAATCAATCTCATCGCAAAATAAAATAGTTTAACCAAATTTCGGAAATTGCACCTTGCGCCAGACACCAGCGCACCTAGCGGCAAGAGTTGAACCTCAATTATAAAGGTGATGCTGCCGTCGCCTACACATAGCCATTGGCGTCGAAACTGGGGAGGGGGAAGGTGGACGCGTGTCCCGAACTTTGCTGCATTTTAACATCAGGCTCATGAGCGTTACTTTGAAAGAATCGACTTTAAAATGCTGATATCTATGAACTTTCGGTAGGTGGCGGCCCATGTCTCCAATCGAACTATAATAACATCAATGAATGCTGTCGGATTCCCAACAAGTGTTATAAGAAATTACCTTTTCTGCATGAATATTTTTGACAGAGGCAAAGTAGGTAGCCTGTAGTCTTGCTAGAAATTGGTTAGGGCCCATAATCGTGAGTTACAGTTGGAAAAAGAGGCAAATTGTCATTATGCTATTATGTCGCGAGAAGTGCACTACCATTAATAATTATAGAGGTAGCACCCGGGTTAAATGACATCATGTAAAATCGAACCGTAGTATCCTGACTCCATACCTGAAACGATCCTTTCCTTTCCAGCCACGACCTGCTCCTCTCCTTGCTGCCCATCTCCTGAGCCCAACCAGCCGCGTGATGCGCCCACGCTCGCAAACACAGAACGGTCCCAAGGTGGCCGTTCGCGCGCTGTCTGTGCAGAGTGATACGGGAGGTACCCGTGGCTGAGCGTCTGCTCGTCGGGCAAAGTGTTCTGTCACACGTGCATGGCGCAGGAGAAGCAGGGACCTGGCGCGGCTGGAGGTCCAGCTGAAGATGTTGCCGGACATCGTGTGCGCCACTGACGCACATGTCGCCGAGGCCAGTGACACCACGGGCTTGAACGTCCACTCAGTGTGCCAGGCGCTGCAGAAGGCGAGGAAGACTGGTGGCAGCGTCTTCTGTCAGATGATGAGCGAGGTACTGACCCTGGCAAGACTATAGTCAATATACAAGACTATACTCTGCCAGCCACGACCGCCACCTCGGAAAGGTCATTTTCGACCCTCCGTAGAACGAAAACCTTCCTCCGCACCACCATGGGGCAGGTGCGGTTGAATGCGGCACTACTGGCCACCATCCATCGCCATCGGACGGACGAGCTGGACATCGGTGCCATCCACGACGAGTTCATCTCAGCCAACGAACGCCATCGGCTCTTCTTCGGTACACAGTAACTTCGGTAACCAGCGACGCTGACCCCTGTGCTCCGATGATCTCAGCTGCTGTCCGCTGTGTTTTGGTGTATGTTTTGGTGATAGACTCAACAGGTACGCAGTGTGAGTTGTTTCGAACTTTTGCTACATTTTTGCGTTAAGTAAGGTGAAGTTGAATGTCTGCTACTAATTCATAAGTTTTCTTGAATTTCTCGCTTTTGTTTAACCAGTAGCGGAAATATTGGTCGCGTCTTTTAAAATACATTGCTGCTTCTTAGTGTAGGCTTTCCGTGACGCACGCTGTTTTTTCATGCCCGCGGTTACGCCGTAGCGTGCTATGACATGTGACCCTGCTGGATGGTGAGCACCGCCTGTGTTGTCCGTGTCCAGGGGGCGGTGTTGCCCCGTCTTACCATACTCGGCTGATCCCTGTGTTTCGGTGAGGCTGCCACCGCCGCGATTTCCTTTAGGATGCCGTGCGCCCTGCACTGGTGCTGCACCGGCTGGCGCCAGGTCATCCGATTCGTGATACAGTGCAGTGCTGCCTTCTGATAATAGACACGTGTGTCTTAGTGCATCTAGTTTTGGGCCGCGCCCACACACTGGTGAAATGTGGCGGAGACTGGGATTGGTGCACGTATATGCGACGGTGGATTTCTAAATGAAGGGACGATATTGCTCATATGGTAGTGAAGATAAAAACTGAGACACATTTTGCATGTTGTGTTGACTACCGTTCATTTGGTTAAGATATGGTTTTGAGTTCGTAATCTATCTGGTTGGAAATGACGAACCCTCATAAGGAGCCTTTCTCATCTTTCTTGGCTGACATTGTTTAAAACTTTTTACTTTGCCTCTGTCTAAAATGTTAAGACAAATATGCTCGCTTCTCTTATTTCAAATTAAAAAAGATTAATCTCGAGATGTCAATAAGATACCTATTGATATAATCAAATAAACGATGTTATTTTGAGATAATGATGTCTCAATATGGTCTCATTCACACTTATTCTCCTTAAAATCAGATAATTTGTATTTATGGCAGGGGCGGATCCAGGGGGAGGGCACAGGGGGCACGTGCCCCTCCCGAAACATCTGAGGAGGGCCCTTTTCGGTGCGCGTAGCGCGCCGAAAAGGGCCGACGATACCGCGCGAAGCGCGGTATCATGGGCTCTAAGAGACCACGCAAAGTGGTCTTTAGAGAGTGTAGAGCACTTCAGAGGTCCTAAGAGCCAACAGGGCCCTCTCTGAAAGACCAGAGGGCCCCATGGAAGTTCAAAGGGCCCCTGTCCAGGTCAGAGGGATCCTGGCTAGACCGAAAGGGCCCCTGGGCGAGTCAGAAGAGCCCTGCACATGCCGAATGGCCCCTAGACAGCATAGATGGCCCCTGGGCAGGCCGGAGGGCCCCTGGGCATGTCGGCAGGGCGACAAAGCAGCCAGCGCAGTCCCTTTCAGGTCGAAAGGGTCCCTAAGCAGGCTGGAGTGTCCCTGGACAGACCAGAGGGCCCCTGGGAAGTTCAAAGGTCCCATGTGCAGGTCAGAGGGTCTGCTGGGCCCTTTCAATGCTCGGGAATAGGGCCCTTTCAACGCTCGGGAATAGGGCCCTTTCAACGCTCGGGAGGAGAGCCCTTTCAGTGGGTTTGAAAAACACCCAAAACTCACACTCTCACACTATAGAACATTGTTTGGACGCCTTGATTATTTAGTTGCTAGGATTTGTTTTTCTCGTCAGATGTGACTCTGACTCGTAAGAAGATGAATCGACTCAACTTTGACTTGAGCAGCATCCAGGCGACTCAACTTTGACTCAAGCGACATCCATGTGACTCAACTCTGACCCAAGTTGCGTCCCTATTTTTCTTAAGCGACTCGACTCTGATTCAAGTTGAGTTGAGTCAGTTTTGAGTCAAATTTGACTCACCGACTCGAAGTCAAGCACAACCCTGGGCACTACATTAGTCAGAGATAGCCCTTGACGGACCTGAAAAGGGCCTGCGCCTGTTTGAGAGGATCCTTTCCAGGCCTCAGATGGTCCTAAGCCGGTCTGAGAGGGCCTTTACTAGGCGACAGAGGACCCTATACCGGACACCAGGCGAGCCATTTGGGCACGCCTGAGCCAGAGGCCTGGTCTGAGCCCTTTCAGGCCTGGCAATGGCTCTCTCAAACGGACGGAGGGCCATTCAAGTCTGGCAATGGCTCTCCAGGCTTAGACAGGGCCCTCTCAGGCCCATCGATAGTACACTCAAAGAGACTGAGGGACTTCTCTTACCGACCTTAGGGCCCTCTCACACCGGCACAGGACCCTCTCAGCACGACCGAGGGCCCTTTCAAACCTACCAGTGGTCCTCCAGACCAGCATAGGGCGCTCTCAAGTCTTGCAAGGGCCCTACAAGACTGACAGGGTGAGGGCCGTCACCGACGGGGGGTCGGGAAGGAGAGGGTCCGGACATCAACTCTCAGAAGGTGGGGGGTCGACCGCCCCCCCCCCCCGAACGCACACACTTTTTTCGGGGAAAGTTAACAATTTATCGTAAAAATTGCCCTTGCAACAGTCAAAATTCCGCTATTATTCCAAAGTTTAAAAACCGGGAAAATTTCGCGACGCTTCGCGGCATGACACAAGTTTCGCAATTGCTTATACAAATTTGGAAAATGGGAAAATTAATTCCATTAAATGTCTGGCAGAGGCTCTTGGCGGTAATTGCTGACCCCAGGTCCCACTCTCTTCATAAAATATTAACTTGTAACCCTATTTGTAACAGGCTCCTGGCTACTCCTATTTGTAACAGTTGGGGGGGGGGGGCGGATTTCGCCCCCAGGAGATCTCGAGATCTACCCATCCGATTTTCAAAAATCAAACGGCGTTTGGTTCCCCTCATCACTATCTACATTTCTTAAAAAAATCGACATTTTTGATAGGGGGCAACAGGGGGGCAAAAACTACAAATTTTAGTGTTATATATCATCCAACACAGCTGTCATGTTTATCAACCGATTGTAACACAACCAATGGGAATCGATAGATTTAATTGGAGATTTATGATTTATATATGGCGATCACTTTTGAAAATTCAAAAATAATAGGTGTGTGCAGGTCACTCAATATGGGGTGAAGTAAATGCGGAATAAAACTATTTTTGTATGTTTTTTTAATAAATGAAATGGTATGTTATTGTGCCATTAGAAAACACAGTTATAAATCATATTTTTCGCCATAGGTGGTACCAGGTTAGTGAAAAAGGGAGGTCAAATAGGACAAATATTAACCGCAGGCATGTTGCTACCCAGCACTATAAATATGTTACTGATCGTAGATAGTTCCATTTTGCATGTTGTACTTCATCATGACGCATCCAGGATCCAACTGGAGAGGCGCAAGACCTTTTGATAAGTATATTATCCGCTATTATGATACTAACTAGTCAACAGTGACGATTTCACTTACAACTTCAATTAACATTGCTTACCCCCCCCCCTTTTTACCCTACCTGGACTCGCCTCTTATCTCATAATCGTTCGTAGGGTACCCTGTGGCGCGTTTCATCCGAAAACTGCAGTATGTTATGCCATTGTAGGCCCATGCATCTTAGTTTCCTTGCAATAATATGATTCCCTTTCTTCCATTCCTGAGCGCGCCTCTGCAACACAAATTATTGTATTCCCTCTCCTGGCCTCATATGTGCATATATCATTATAAGTTAACCGTCTATTGCGCCGTAATCGCTGGCATATCGTCATCACCATGCCAGTCACCCCCCTTTTCATGTGCCTGAACACGCCCCTGCAACTCTATATGTAATAAATTATTAAAATAATGGAAGGAGAAGCCATCTTTTACATCTTGATAGCTATAAATGCTCCTTACATCGCTCTATTTACTTCCCGCAGAGCATTGAATACTTCCTGGACCCCCCCCCCCCCCCTTTCAAGCCCCTGAAACCGCCTCTGCCATGCAAATTTTATGATATTTCATTAACATCAACTAATTTGCACTTGTTGCAATCACCGTAAACCGATGTAACTCCTTCACACTTGAGGTAGTTAGGAAGAAACCGTGAAGATCGCATTTCCGTATTATCGCCAAATATCGCCGCCGAACCCTCCCAAAACCGTGCCCTGGAACCGCCTCTGTTCAGATTAAGAACTCTAAATTTTGACTCCAAATGCGGAATTCAATTCTAGGAAAATTCCAAAAATGTCATGGGCCTGCTCCCAGCCGTTCTGGAGATATCTGCGAAAAACATGAGGTGGGGGGGGGGCGGAATCCCCCCCCCCCCCCTGTTACAAATAGGGTTAAGCGGGATACATGTTTAGCTAGTCTGCCGAGTTCCGAAAGGGGACGCGAACGCAGCGACACGGGCATCGGCACCCGCGGAAGCTGCTCCAGCGGTGCCCAACTTGCTGGACCTGGAAGAGCTAATAGTGGGGGCCAAGCCAGGACCATCTTCCCAAGCCATCTCCCCTCAGGCTCCTACAGATCCACAGGGACCATTTATGCGCGGAAAAGTCGTTTTGCTTCTTGCTGCTTCGAAACCATTTGCACTGTTACCAGTTGTTTGTTACAGTTCGGTACATATGCATATACAGTTATTATTATCATATATACTATTGAGCGCTGACTGCCACCGGTCATCGTGATTTACTATCCGAGGCTAGCTAATGTATATGAAAAACCACCTTCATTTAAATATTTTGCATCATACCGAGATATGCAACCAGGAAAAGGGATTACTTGAGGCTTGGCTCCACTCACGGTCTGGTTCGAATATTACAATTTCGTTTTCCACGACCTAAAATTCAATTTTTCACGCCGCTTCGCGGCGTCACATCGGTGGCCAGGGGTTCCGCCACAGGGGGGACGGGGAGACATGTCCCCCCAAACATTTTCTGATTTTAACATTACGCCTATGGACGTTGCATGGCAAGAATCGACTTCAGAATGCCTCCGTCCCCCCCCCCCCCCCCCAACTTTCGGAAGGTGGCGGCGCCCTTGTCGGTGGCCATCATCATAACGAAGCCATAGTCATCGTCTTCGGTTCGTCGTAACGCTTAATTGAATTACTACAATGTTAGCTTCTTATCCTCTACAAGGTCCATCGCCTGTAATTCTGGGTTTTATCAGGCCAACCTGTAAGAATTTTTCTGCGCTTGGCGGCGCTAAATAACAAGTACTTACTGTAACATGAAAATCCACTGGCATTACAAATGTTGCAAAGGCACGCAGAACAAATGTGGTTACATTTTTTATCTCTCATTTCAGCCGACCCCCCACTTAAAAATTGTCGGCGACGCCCCTGCATAGGGGACTCTCAGGCCTGACGATGGCCCTCTTAGGCTTGTCAAGGGCTTTCTCCTACCTGAAAATACACTCAGACCGACTGGAGGCCCTTTCAGACTCGCAAAAACGCCCGGGGCCCTTTTCAGCTCGAGGGCCCCTTGAAGTATGATGTGCCCCTCCCGAAAAGTTTCCCTGGATCCGCCCCTGATTTATGGTATGTATTCAAGCTATTGATTGGCTTTTCGAAGTCTCACCGTTCTGCCCCCCCCCCCCCCCCACACACACACACTTTTTGAAACGTTCCTACGCCTATGGGCGTGAGCGGTGCTGACCGACGGAGTGGGGAGTGTCACATCGAGACCGTGAGAAAGCGAATGGTAAATATAAAGCTAAGTTTGATTCTGCGTTGACACTACGCCACTTGTTGCAAAGGCCAAGAAAATCACTCACGACGAGGATGGGCGTTAGATGCCACCTTTCGATATGCGATTACCGGCCCATTCCGGTAAACCTCATGGTACTAGCTTATGGTACTACTACTACCATAGTCATTGGCGGATCCAGAACGGTGGTTGGGGGGGGGGGGGATTCCCCAAAAATATCTCACAACTCTGAAAACTGATCGGATTTCGCTTGGTTATGCATTGATAGCTGATTTTAAACAACTTTCCCTTGTAAAAGTTGATTTGATTGTCTTCCATGTCAGGAAATGTGTCAATTTTGTGCCGATTTCAGGCGGTTTAGAGGGAGCCATGGCCGCAATGCCCCCCCCCCCTGGATCCGCTTGTGACCATAGTCTGCAACGGATGTAATCTACGAATTTCTTATTCTATAATTAATTATTAATTGTGATGATTTATTATTGAAAATTAAACATACATAATTGAATAGTAATACATACATATAATAGTTAACTCATTGAGTAAGTACCAAGGTGTGTTCTAGATGGGCTGGATCAACAGTTTTCTGGTCACAGAGAGAGACACGTCCTAACACAGCTTAGACAACTTCCGCCCTCTAACTTCAGACGTTTTCGAAATATAGAGGCACCGCCTCTAAACGGGACGGTCCCGTTTTGACCAGGGGATCCGAGAGTAGTGGCCAGGCGCCGCTCCGCCAGCCGTTCCCCGCGTGCGCGCCTATTGCCGTGTGCCCGGTACCTGACCCCTGTTCCTCCCCCCTCTACTGCGCTCCCACGTTGCTTTCTTCATTAGTGACGTGACAGACATGTCTCGGGGCACGTGGAAAGCGACCGTGGGTTGACAATTAAGAGATTTGTTTAGGCAGTGGAGCAGTTAATATTCCTATACTACCAATGAAATAACACATATGCAATGCACCGAAGCTTAGTAGTAGTGACCAGCCGTCCCCTCCCCCCCCCCCCCCGCGCGCCTATTGCCGTGTGCCCGGTACCTGACCCCTGTTCCTCTCCCCTCTACTGCGCTCCCACGCTGCTTTCTTCATTAGTGACGACTGACGTGGCAGACATGACTCGGGGCGCGTGGAAAGCGACCGGGTGGGGGGGGGGGGGGGGCAATTAAGAGATCTGTTTAGGCAGTGTAGCAGTTCATGTTCCTATACTTGATCCTATTCCAATCCGACTCCGCCACTCCGCCTTTCTGCTCGGCTGCTTCCCACTCCACGTACCACGGCGTTGAACCAGGGCCGGACCATCGCAACTGATTCATGTTCCGTCCGCTCACAAGGCTAACAAAGAGACCACTAAGCGAGGGCTATTCCGACTGGCTGTATTGGGATTCAATGCACATGTGGAAATATTCCAAGCTGCTGATCCGTTCCACGCAACGTTTGCTTGCTTCAGAACAAGTGTGATAAAATATGTAAGAGACAATCCCGTCTGATGTTGGTGATTGATGGTTGGTTGTTATGTTATTTTAGTATTTTAGTATTGTATATTTTCGTGTGTATTTGGTTTGTTGTTTCCCGACTCCACCTATTAGTGGGTGTATTGATCTGTTGGTGATCAATAGATAAATAAATAAATACTACCAATGAAATAACACATATTCAATGCACCAAAGTGTCCTTGTCTTTGTCTTGTACACAAATATAGACCTTTATCTTCATGGACTTCCCTCTGGAGATCACACTTTTCACTAAGTCTTGTACACATCCTCTGCTTCGTATCAGTGCACCAGTACAGCTTCACTGCAGTGGAGCTGCACCACGGGGAAGGCGGTCATACCCAGAGAAAAACAAAACTCCAATAGCAGCCTTTAGCTCACTGTCGTGCAGGCCGAACAGTGCATCGTTCTTTACGTCAGCCACATATCAGTGTTTCCCTTTTGATCAATTCAAAAACAGCCGGTGAAAAAGGCTTCACGGGAAAAAAATCAACAGGCCACAGCTGATGATCTCTCCAGTACAGTCTGGTCCAGATTCATCCTGATGGCTGGGGTCATCTTCTCTGGAGGAATGTCACTAGCGTCGCCACTGATTTTTGAGTGTGAAGGGGGTGATGAAGTGCCGGATGAACCATCGGTTCGCGAAAATATGAAGGCAAATCAGTTTCTACTTGCATCATTATCAGCGCAATTTTGTATTGTATGTACCAGCTTTATTTATTCTATTTTAATTTGTAACCGGTGAAAACATAATTTATTCGGAAATATGTACGGTAGAATGTTAAACAAATAAATGTAGCATTATTCTATAGGCACTGACAGGCAATGATGAGTCATTTTCAACAATTAAATCGCCACATGCATACCTGTTTTTCACGTTTATCCCGACACCGTTCATCCGGGTTCAAATTTATGCCAACACCTTTATCCTTACATTTTTATCCCGACATCACGGGCGTCAGGATAAATTGAAAAGTTTGTTCATGAAGACAAAATATTTGGCGAAGCGAAGGGATCCTTCGAGCATTCTGTGGATGTCTGTCGTCGCTGCAAATCGCTGGCCCACCCGCTGCTTGACCGTGTTCCACCGTCCGCTCGATCGTCGCCCTATCAGGCCGGTTTAAGAGTATCCTGTCCGCGTTTGAGATTGCTCTCTGTCGGTCTGACCGGGTCCTTACCAGACCCGAGATTGCCCTCGCCTTGAGAGCATGGGCGTACCCAGCATTCACTGCAGCAGGGGCAGTTTCTGATCAGGGGGGGATAAGATACCCCCACCAAAAACACTCACTGGATTCGGACCACTATATTCTTAGAGGGCTTGTTTTCAACATGTTTAAAAAAAACGAACAAAGGGGACCTAAGGTACGAACCTTCAGGGGGAGGGGGAGGTGGTTGCCCCTCCCCTGGGTACGCCTATGTTTGAGAGGGTCCTATACTGGCCTACGAAGGCCCTTGTCAGGTCTTAGAGGGGCCTACATCGCTCTAAGAGGACCCTCGGTCGGTCTAAGAGGGCCCTTTGCCGACCTGAAAGGACTTAGTTGTTCTGAGAGGGTGTTTCCAGACCTGATAAGCCTTTGTCAGTCCTTGCCAGTCAGCAAGGGCCCTTGCTATGCCTGAGAGGGCCCTATGCCGGTTTGAGACGGCCCCCGATCGGTCTGAGAGGGTCTGCGGTCGGTCTGAGAGGGTCATTAGTTGGCAAAAGAGAACCCTCAGCATCTTGGGGACGACCATAAATTGACCTGAAAGGGCATTTACCCAGTTCGAGAAAGCATTTAACTGTCTGTGATATGGTCATTATCAAGCTTAACCCGCGAGTACCGGGGGGGGGGGGGGGGGTAGCAGGGAGTGTGTGTGTGTGTGTGGAAATATTGATAATATCTCAAAAAGGAATGCAGGTATCGACACCAAACTTTCAGTACCTTTCCGGGCATAATTTTTTACACATTCTGTGCAAAAAAAACGTCAGATTTTTTATCTCTCGAGATATAGTGAATTTAAAGACGTCACTACACACGATTTTGATACAAAAATCAGCTTAACTTTAACAGACCGTACAGATGCCATATTTTGGGAAAAAATGGAATCAGAAAACGTCAAAAGATCGCAAATGGCAAGGGCAAGGGCAAATGGCGAGACATCACTGTCTCGGATTTGTGAAAATGTTGGCTTACCCGCGACACGCACAGACTGTATTTTTTAGACAAAACTGATACAGAAACATGCCTTTTTCATTTAGATTTATCAATTTGAAATTTTTACCTTCAGTGACCTGAACTTGACACTAACTTCACGTAAATGATGTCAGGTGGTAAAATGACTATCACTATCGAATTATACGCGTGAAAGCATCCATAAAACACGTGATAGCACTTTGGGTGTATGTATGGTCTGTAACGGCCCGTTCTGACGGCGTGTGACGTGAGTGACGTGAGTGACGTCTCCGATCTTCCCTCCGGTCTGGTAGTAAAACAGAGTGGTCGGCGGCAGGGGTGATATTCTCACCAGTCACAAGTGCAGAACAGACGGCGTTACTGACCCGGTTTCTAAGTTGTGCCAGAGCAAACAGAGCAAGAGGGCAAGCAGAGCAGCGCGATGTTCTTAGCTGGAGGGTCGGTGCCCGACTCCGCTTACCTCTCGACTGACACTCAGCCAGCCGCTTTTATACTCAGTCCAAAGGTCTACCCTCGGACACGTGATGTGCGCACTGCCTCGTCACGTGAAGATGACTCCGCACTACTGCGCGTGTCGCTACCCGTGTCGCAGCACGGCAACAGTCTGACGTGACATATACCACAAGTGTCCTCACGTGATGTGCCCTCACGTGATGTGCACGCGCTCTGTGAGTCACTGTGCTCACGTGATGTGCCGGGCGCAGCTGCGGTTAGATAATTAAACATGTGGTGGGGCGGCGGCGCGGCGGCGACGACGCGGCGCCGAAGTGACAGCCGAGTGACGGCTGCGCGAGACGCGCGCGGTCGTGGTAAAATGGAACAGTGCTATAGTGAATTAGATGGTTTTGCTTTAGGGTAGTTTCAGAGGCTGTAGTCAGAGCCAGTGAATTAGGTGTTTTCAAAAAGATGCTATAAGTCGGAGCTAGAACGTAAAACAGAATGCCAGCTGCTACATTACCTCCCCTCCTAATGAACAAAGCATTTTTAGCCGGGAAAAAAAAATGCTCGCTTCCGGCGCCTGAAGGGCAAAGGAAGACTAGAAATGGGACCGAGGGGGCGCATCGCGGCTCGAGGATACAAGCTCGTACACACAGATACGTGCCACTCCTACCGCCATGCTAAATAGACGGCTGAGCCGTACGCACGGTTATACAGAGTTAATACAACTCTCGCTACCCAGCACCCAACACACATAAACAAACCCAAAACCCACTGAATCATAACACTCCTTGCCGTTGCAAGGGTACACATACACATTCACTCGTCAGCACTGGGCACGCGCTCGGTAGCGCGGCCACCGCGGGGCGACTTGGCACCGATTCGTCCACTTGAGGAATCAGTCCAGTCCGATCGGGTGTGCCTCACACCAGGGGAGAAAAGCGGGATGTCGGTCTGGCGCCAGGTAGCGTCGACGCGACAGATGTCGGAGTAGCGAGTGGAGCACCACCTCGTGGCGGTGATGCGTCCCCTCGGACGGGCTGCTGCCAGGTGGCAGACTGTTGCGCAGGGTGGGCTGCGCACTGGGAAACCTGGCCAACGTCATGGGCGACAGAAATGTACTGCGGCGGCGGTACCATTGACGACAACTCCTGCATTTCCATGGCTGGCTCCTCTGGGCTGTCGGGCGGTAACTGTGGACGGACTGAGCGGAATCGTTCTAGGGAATAACCACGGGAGTTGGGGCAGCAGCAATGCTTCAGGATGAAATACAGGCAGAAAAGGGTCAGTCGGGGTTCGTTCGGCGTGGAGGACCATGGCCACCACGGCGAGCCAGCCAAGGAGTGCGATCATCGTCGCCATGTTTCGTCGCCTGCAAGAAATCGCACGTTAGCCGAGGCTTGGAAACAGAAGCTCTGCACAAAACAACAAAACACTCAAGACCTTTGGGTGCCAGTCGGGCGAAACGTCGAGATCAGCCGAATCTGCCTTTGCAAATGATTGCCGGGTTGGAGCAATATTTGGGTCTGTTGTCCCTGTAGACAAACAGTCCATGTCATACTGGACCCTTGGTCTTTTGTCATCGTCGTTCGTCCGCTCTTGTGATGTGTCACGTTGTCTCTTTGGTACGTACCTGGGTCTGTTGGGGTTGTACCTGTGACTGTCAAAGGGAGCGTTTGTGTCAGCAAGGCCAGCTGGACCTTGCGACCTGAGCGAATACCGTGTATTCCTACCTTCTAGAGGAGCTGTGTCAACAGGGTCACTGACTGGACCCTGCGACCTGAGCGAATACCTCGTATTCCTCGGCTGCCTCTGTGTCAGCGGTGTCAGTTGGCCGTGCTCATCATACTCCGGTGAATATGGCGAGAAAACTGCGGGACTGGCGGTTGCTGCTGAAGGTCGTAGCGGACGGGCTTCCATTTCCTCTTCTTTCTGCTCTACACTAGCTTCGGGCTGTTGCTCGGGACAGTAGACGGGTGGTGAGTTGTTCATCAGCTGCATCGCGGGAACCGGCTGCTCGAATCCTTGGTACCAAGCTTGGTCACTGAAGGGCAGACGGGCGGCGCGAAGCGGCTGTTGACGAGTGGGCTGTTCTTCCGGCATTCTACTCACCTGGACAGGCTGGCGGATCGAATTGTAGGACCTGTCCCACACGTCGTTTGAGTCCCGGTGGCGAAGATTTTCTGAATGAACTATTTTTGTTTTGCCCGTGTGCATGTTTTTGATACAATAGTTTTCCTTTCCCAATTTGGATACGACACGGAAGTAGTTTTTCCAGTAAAGTGTCAGTTTTGTGGAGTTTCCTGGTTGTACAGAAGGATCGAAATAGAATACCAGGTCTCCTGGTTTGAAGTTGGATGAAATAGCGGTGTTTGAAATGAGCGACTTGTTGTGTTCCCTTGCCTGTTGCATGTTGTTTGTTACCTGTGTGTAAGCGTTGTGTAGGTGTTCGAACATCGCGGGCACATACTCCTCTCCAGTGTAGCGGTGACGGGGCTGGAGTAGGGTATCAACTGGCAACACGGGATCTCGGCCATACATCACAAAGTATGGAGAATACTTTGTCGACTCATTCTTACTCATCCGATATGCTCCTAAACAAGGCTGAAGGATTTCCTCCCATTTTGTTTGATCTTCACTAATTTGTTTCTGAATCATCTCATTCATGCAACGGTGGAAGCGTTCAGTTTTCCCGTTTGACTGAGGGTGATAACTTGACGTGCGGATTCGTGAAATCCCCAATTCCTTGTGAACAACGTTCAATAATGCATTGCAATATTCGGTACCTTGATCACTAATAACTAGTCTCGGGCAGCCATGACGGGGAATGAATTCATTCAGAAGAAGCTGAGCGATCGTGTTAGCAGATTTGTCTGGAATGGCATAGGCTTCCGGCCATCCACTAAAATGATCAACAATTGTACACACATACTTGTTTCCTGCGTCGGAAACGGGAAATGGACCACATGTATCAATGCCAACAATTTCCATTGGTGCTGAGGGCATTGGCATATCTTGCATTGGTCGTCTCTCTTTGGCTAACTTTTTTGCGTTGGCATGTCTCACACGACTGAACGTACTGCATCACATCTTTTAGAAGGGTTGACCAATAATATGATTTGGAAATCTTGTCTGTTGTTTTTTCAATGCCTAAATGGCCTCCTAAATAACCGTCATGTGCTCCTTCTAATACTATCTTTCTATACATTGGTGGAACGACGAGTTGCATGCGGGTATGGGGTCTGGTTTTGGTACCTCGTTCTAGATGATGCAAAAGACCATTTTCTAAACAATATGTTGACACTATTTGAGGATCGGGGGTATCCTTCTGCAATTCAGTAATGATGACTTGAGTGACCTCATCTTCCTGTTGTGCCTGTTTTAGAGCTTGTTCATCAAAATTGTGATAGTCTAGTGGTTTGTTTTCTTTTTCAATTGGTTCTTCGGCAGACATTGTGGCAGCGTTGTCAACAACATTGATTTGCGGTTTCTGTACTACATTTATGTCTGTCATTTCACCTTGCCAGTCTAAATGCTCGTTATCATGTACATTTCCAGCAAACGGAGTATTGTGAAGTCTAGATAGCATATCTGCAGCAACATTTTTGGGGCCTGATATGTACTCTATTTTGCAAGCGTATTCTCCCAAAATGATGGCCCATCTCTGAATACGAGGATTTTTCATCTCACTTGTGAACAGATGCTTCAGCGGTTTGTGGTCTGTATAAACAGTGACGTCAGTGCCGATCAGAATCGGCCTTAGCTTCTCAAGACTATAAACAATCGCGAACGCCTCGCGCTCGATAGTTGGCCACTTCTGTTTTTGTTCCGAGAATTGATGAGAGACATATTGAATGACCCGGTCATGACCTTCGTGCTCTTGCATCAATACTGCACCCATCGCGTATTGAGAGGCATCTGTATATAGTTTGAACGGCTTGGAGATGTCTGGAAATGCCAAAATGGGTGCCTGCAGCAGTGACTGCTTGAGGTACTCGAAAGCGGTTTGTGCCTCATCATTCCATCGAAAACGGGCATTTTTCCGGGTGAGAGCTGTAAGGGGCTTTGCAACTTTGCTGAAATTTGGAACGTATTTCCTGTAGTAGGAGGTCATACCAAGAAAACTGCGGACTTCACGGATATTTTCTGGAGGCGTGAGATTTTCTATCACTGAGACTTTTTCTGTGTCGACCGAGATTCCTTTGTCAGAGATAATGTGCCCAAGGTAATTAAGCTCTTTTTTGATGAATTCACACTTCGAAATTTTGAGTTTCAGGTTTGCTTTGCGTAAGCGATCCAGCACTTCTCCGAGGTGCTTGATATGGTCGTCAAATGTTTCACTGAACACGATAATGTCGTCTACGAACGCTAGGGCAAACTGTCGAATATCACCCAAAACGGCATTTATACAATTTTGGAAAACCCCTGGGGCACCGCTCAATCCAAAGGGCATACAGTTGTATTCCATTACCCCTGCGTCTGTCCCAAAAGCGGTCTTTTCTTTGTCCTCTTCCCTGATAGGAATTTGCCAAAATCCTTGTTTTAGATCCAAACTGGTTCGAAACTTCGATTTGCCTAGCGCGTAAAATATGTCTTCTGCTGATGGAATGCTGGCAGCAGGACGGACGGTGATAGCGTTTAATTTTCGAAAGTCTACACAAAGTCTCATAGAGCCATCTTTCTTTGGAACCAAAAGTATCGGGGACATCCAAGGTGAATTGCTGCGCCTAATCACTTTAGCCTTGAGCATGTCCTGTATCTGCTCCTCTAAAATGTGACGGTATGCTAAGGGGGGGGGGCGTCTCGGGGCCTGATATGACGGGGGGTGATCTTGCGTGTTGATTCTCATTTCTGTGATATTTGTTGTGGTCAGCTCCTCGTCTTTCTGCACAAAAATATCCAAATTGTTCTCCAAAAATTTGATCAATGCTTCGCGATGATCGTCAGACACATGTTCTAAATTGAAAGTTGCCAGCACGTCAGAAGGACTGATTTCTTGTTTGGTCTCTTCTGTAGTAACAGACGAGATGTTTGGTTTTTGTTCATCCTCTCTATATTTGGTTGCTTTGCCCAAAACTTGGCCTTTTTTTAGCTGTATATATCTGCCAGTTTCGTTCACAATGGCCCAAGGGATATGCTTGTTTTTAGATAGTTTGACCAGCGCGTTTGGCAGCAAAACGCCTGGTTCGTCTTCAAAACAAGGGGATGAGGGGAGCTGTGAGACAACAAAATTTTCTCCTGCCTGCTTCTTCTTGGAAATGAAGCACTTGATTTGCACATCCGAACGTGGGAAGACGTCTACGTCCTCCGCAAGTCTCACAAGGTTGATCTCTGTCGTTTCCTGACCTGACTTAGCTTTTAATGGATATACAGAGTTGCCAATGATCAGGGTCTGTGAGTCAAAGTCCAATATAGCTTTGCGGGCTGTGAGAAAGTCGACCCCCAAAATCATGTCATGCTTGAAATCTTTCACTACAACAAAATCGTGATACATTCTGATTTTTCCCAAGGTGATGCGGATTCTGACTACTTTGGATACTTCTAAAGAATGACCAGTGGCCGAACGGAGGGTAATGTTAGTTGAGTTTGAAGTTGATTTTACCAATTGTGGGTCACACAGTTTGAGAAATTCTTCACTAACTAGAGAGAGCTGTGCACCGGTGTCGAGAAGTGTTCTAAATTGATTTTTGCCAATGTGGATGTCAATGTACGGGCAATCCTTACTTACCTGTAGGACGAAAACTGTCTGCGTTTTCTCCTCTCCTGGGTGAGGCATCTCTAGTTTCCCTGATGCTGCTGAGTGTGGGGCGGCTGAGGCGCTGCCGTGCTTGCGGCTGACGCTCGCTTACGACACGCCCGTTGGACGTGTCCCGGAATGCCGCAAAAGTGACAGATGGGCCGGTGGTCCGAGGTCCAGCGATAATCCTGTGGATTGTCTCGGTCAGTACCCATTGGAGGTCTGTTTGGGAAGGGGTGACGCGGCGGGTTGTAGCCCTGACGGCTCTGCTGCCGAAATTGCGGCGGAGGCGTACGACTCTGCTGGTGCTGCTGATACGGCTGGCGCTGGTACTGCTGATATGGCTGGCGCTGGTACTGCTGATATGGCTGGCGCTGGTACTGCTGTGGGGGAATGCGGTTATGCTGGTACTGCTGGTTGGCCTGCGGCTGGACTTGGAATGGCGGAGGTTGCTGCGGTTGTGGAGGTTGCTGCGGTTGGACCTGAGTCGTTAGTACCTGACAAATATTTGCCAGGGTTTCAGTCACTGTGTCAAGTCGTTTCTCCACAGAGTCCATTTTGTCGATTGCGTTACAGTCCATGGGTTCAGGGGCGGAGGTGTTGTCTTTGTACAGAGCCAAATGGTCCTTCATCTGCTGCTCGTTCATAGCAAGTTTGTAAGCGTCTGTCAGTGAGGAAGGCATTTTTCTCGCGATACTTTCCTGTAGGCGGCGGTTTCGGAGTCCGTTGATGAAGGCATTTGTCACTGTCTCAGTCACCTCTTTCTCTCTCAGTCTTTCCTGGTCATAGGCTTGGTAGGAGAGGAGTCGGATTCGTTCGGCGAAATCGGAGACGGATTCGTTTACATGCTGTAGGGCGTTTCGGAGTTTTTGCTTTGAGGAGGCGGCAGGATTGAGGTGGCCATAACGGCTGGTCATGATGTCTCTGAGTTGGGGCCAATTTGTCAGGCTTGGTCGGGTGTCTCGAAAGAAGTTAAGGGCTGATCCCTTAAGGAGTTGAGAGGCGGCCCACAGGGTTTGGGATTCGTCATTTGAGACAGATGCGTAAATATCGTCCATGTCCAGCAACCATTTGGCAAAGGCGTCAGCATTTGATCCATCAAACACTGTTTTCTTGGCCATGAGTGTTTGTGAGACAGTAAATAGGTTTCCAAGGCTGCGAACAGACTGAGCGATATCTATGAGCACGTTTGGATCCATTGTTATGACGTTGGCGTTAAATTGACTCTTAAAATTTTCTATATCAGACTCTGATAAAATTGGGGTTAGGCACTTACCCGCAGTGAACTGGTCTGTTCGGTGGAGAGACGAATCGGCTACCAGTCGTCTTCGTCCGTCTGGGCTGGCGTCCTGGCGGGCGTCTCTGGTGTTGGTGTGGGAGCTGGGCTCCAGCTTTCTGCCGTCTCAGATGGGCAGGGGACGTTGTAGGGCCGATCACAGATGCACAGTGGTGGTGGCTCTGAGACCACTGGGCGAGCTGGTGCTACTGGCGTATGTAGCGGTGCTCGTACGTAGGTACCGTCAGCAGCGTACTTGGGGTACCTTCTGGGAGACCGTAGACAGACGGGGCGATACGGTTCTTCGACTTCTGTCAGGGTCTTGCCGTCCGTAGTCGGCTGACGGTGGTTGAGAGGAGTGTTGGGTGGCCCTAGAAGCTGGCCACAGGCGAAACTCGTGGCGAGTGGCTGATTGACGGCGCGGTATACCTCTAGCGGTGCAGGCAGTGAGGCAGGACGGCCGACTCGGTTGGGTGGTGCGTTGATCGGGCAGCGGGCGGCTAGTTGCCTGTCGACGAGGTAGGCGTGTTCTCTCTGTGCCCCCAAGATGGCGCCGGGTGTTGGGTCGAATGTGCAGCAGCGAGCGAGACAGAGGAAGCAGCTGCAGCGGTGAAACTCAGCTGTGGATGTTGTGACGAGGTCACAGCCGCAACTGTGGCAGTAACCACAGTCAGAGCAGCGCTTCAGGTCCGGGCTGTAATGACACTTGCAGCTGTGAGAAGCTTGGAGACGGAGGCGACGGGCAAAGTAGGCTCGATGGTAGGGGCAGACGGTGAGGATAATGACCTCTGCCGACTCTAGTAGGTGTAGCACTGGGATAAACTTATCCCAGCACTCGCACTGACCGTTCTGTTGTTGGTGACCCAGGCGGGGACGGGCAGCGTCGCTGATGTCGGTTGAGTCTGGCTGCGTCGGGATCTGGAAGTTAATGCTAATGCTGATGCTGGTAATAATGATGGGGAGTGTGTGTGTGTGTGGAAATATTGATAATATCTCAAAAAGGAATGCAGGTATCGACACCAAACTTTCAGTACCTTTCCGGGCATCATTTTTACACATTCTGTGAAGGAGAAAAAATCGTCAGATGTTTTTTTTTCTCTCGAGATATAGTGAATTTAAAGACGTCACTCCACACGATTTTGATACAAAAATCAGCTTAACTTTAACAGACCGTACAGATGCCATATTTGGGAAAACATGGAATCAGAAAACGTCAAAAGATCGCAAATGGCAAGGGCAAGGGCAAATGGCGAGACATCACTGTCTCGGATTTGTGAAAATTTTGGCTTAACCCGCGACACGCACAGACTGTATTTTTTAGACAAAACTGATACAGAAACATGCCTTTTTCATTTAGATTTATCAATTTGAAATTTTGACCTTCAGTGACCTGAACTTGACACTAACTTCACGTAAATGATGTCAGGTGGTAAAATGACTATCACTATCGAATTATACGCGTGAAAGCATCCATAAAACACGTGATAGCACTTTGGGTGTATGTATGGTCCATAAACACAAATACCTTGAGTTTGACCTTTGACTTGACATGTGACCTTTGTTTGACCTTAGTTTGAAGTGTGCATTAGGTTCATCTCATTGAGCGCTTTCGATTGCCACCTTGCGCGTCTCGCTGCGATCGTTGGTTTTGAAGATAACCAGGGGGGCTATCCTACCCCCCCCCCCCCCCCCCCCCCCAGTGTTACAAAACATACCTGTGACTGCCGGGTTAAAAGGGCCTAACTCTGGCTTAAGGAGGCCCTTTCTAGGTTTAGAAGGGTACTCGGTCGGCCTGCAAGAATCCTTAGTCGGTAAAACAGGACCTCTTCCTGTTCTCAGACGGCATTTTTCAGACCAGAGAAGGCTCTGTGGCTTTATGGCGGGGTGAAAGGGGTCTCTGTCAGTCTGAGATGTTTTAACTTTTACAAGGCTGATACGGCCCTTGTCAGACCTGAGGGGTGCTATCAGGCTGGCCTGAGAGGGTACCTGTCAGGACTCAGAAGATCTTTTGCCAGTCTTGAGAAGGTCCTTACCAGATCTGGATCGCTATCTGATCGTAGTTATCGGAGATGTGGAACATGTCACACATGAAGTTTTCTCTTGTATTTACGCATGACAATTAGGATATAACAATCATCGTCAGGAGATAATACTTAGCTTAGCTTAGCTACTTAGGGTTAGCAGTAAACATAGGTATGAAATGGGTGGGCAGAAAATGGAGCAGATTGAAAAGGAAAGAGATTTAGGTGTCGTGGTAAACAATAGACTATCAGCGTCAGACCAGGTTGTAGAAGCTAGGAAAAAGGCACTTAGAATGCTAGGGCCATTAACAGAAATGTTTCCTACAAGAGTGAAAAGGTAATAACAAAACTGTATTGTGCATACGTTAGACCACATTTGGAGTATTGTGTACAAGCCTGGTCTCTAACATATGAGAAAGATTGCTGGTTGTTAGAAAGAGTTAAAAAAAGGGCAACAAAAATGGTTAATTGTCTTGGTAGTTTACCTTATGAAGATAGATTAAAGAAATTGGGTATGTTTTCACTTAGATATAGAAGGCTAAGAGGAGATCTAATTGAAGTCTTCAAATTTGTAAATAGTCAGCATTCTGGATATTTAAAGGGTATGTTTGAGTTCAATAGGGAAAATCGAGGTAGAGGTCATCAGCATAAACTCATTATGAAACAAAGTAGGACTAGGCTACGACAGTCATTTTTCAGTAGAAGGGTTGTAGGACATTGGAATATGCTACCAGGGGATGTCGCTGATGCAGTGACACTTGCTTCCTTCAAAATTAGATTAGATAAATACTTTACAGAGAAGGGATTAGTTCATAAATACTCGTGGGATTAGCCTTCTTTTATGCAGGTAGAGTAAGGTGATTTGAAGGGGCGAGACTGGTGGAGGGGGGGGGGGGGGGGGTGGTGGGGTGCAACCTCGGATGGGCCCAAAAGGCTCTTTGTTGCACTTTTCTTTTATGTCTTTATGTCTTTATGTCTTTATGTCTTTATAAATGATAAATATTGAGATTTGCGTGATCTTTTGTCATGTTTTGTATTACGTGACGGTTTTATTGCACATCGAAATAATTGTGCTCAATATGGCGCAGCCGCCGCAGCTATCCAAAATAATTGACTTTTTAACTTTTGTAACTTTGGAAGATGATGTACCTATGATCACAATGGATCTGGATACAAAACCAAGGTCTAGAATCCTGGGATCTATTCACAACGGGATTCGTGCACATGTCTGCTAAGCACCAATTTCAAGGCTAAATTTGCACACAAAGACCTCTCTGTCGATGCACTACAGCATCATAAAGACACCTGCAAAGGAATGAGGAGAAATAAATTAAAACTGACCAATATTATCCTTTGGATCATGCTCCGGAGGATCCGTCTTCAGTCACGCCGGCTCATAAATCGGACGACGGCAGTCGGCAACACAGGTCGACAACACCAGATTGCACCAGATTGTTTAAAAAAATAGAACATCTCGACAACACTCGGTGACCTTTCCCTCATTGGCCAAAACCATGATGACGTCACGCAAGGCGACAAGTGGCGGTTGGCCAACTGTTGCAGGCGATCGGCGAGATTCGGCCGGTTGCTGTGCAATTCCTCGGCAACTCTCACCAACACTATGCAACGGAAGCTGTTGCCGAAGCCTGTTGTCGAGCAATCGGTTGCCGAAATGTTGTCGAGATATTGCTCGTCTAACCCTTTTTTTCTCCGCGGATTTGGGCCGTTCACCTTATTTGGTATTCGAGCTTAACCCGCGAGTCACTGAGGGCGGGGGGGGGGGCTTTTTTAGCCTCCCCCTTAGGAATATTAGGAATATCTCAATAACTAATGCAGATATCGACGCCAAAATTGCAGTCTCTTTCCGGGCATCATTTTTACACCATTTGAGAAAACAATGAAAAAAATCGTCAGAAATTTTTCGAGATATAGTGAATTTAGTGACGTCACTAAACACGATTTTGACACCAAAATCGGCTAAATTTTACCAGGCAGTACAAATGCTGCATTTGTGTTTTTTTTCAAAAATGCTCACAAAATCAATTTTTTTCAAAGATATTGAAAAAAACGGAATATATGTCAGACGACATATGGGCAACTACCATACCAAATTTCAAAATGATATTTTTTTTTACTGTCGGCATATAAAGTATGGGTAAATCATGACGTCATATTTTTTATTGCGTTTTTTGGCTTTTATTGACCAGATAATCTGTAGAACCAATCTGTAGAAAATATAAAACGGCACCGTTTTGGACCACGCCGGATCGAATGGTGAAGAAATCGCTCATATCAGTCCCATAGTTACGGAGCATGGGCTCGTCGGCAAATTTGCACGAAAGGTTTTGGTCCATTTTGGTCCACTTAAAGTGGACCAATCTGTATAAAATCATACACGGCACCCTTTTGGCGGACGCCGAATCGAATGGTTAAGAAATCGCTCAGATCGGTCCCGTAGTTTCGGAGCATGGGCTCGTCGGCAAATTTGCACGAAAGGTTTTGGTCCATTTTGGTCCACTTAAAGTGGACCAATCTGTATAAAATCATACACGGCACCCTTTTGGCGGACGCCGAATCGAATGGTTAAGAAATCGCTCAGATCGGTCCCATAGTTTCGGAGCATGGGCTCGGCCGCAAATTTTCACAAGAAGTTTTGGTCCAATTTGGTCCACTTAAAGTGGACCAATCTGTATAAAATCCAAAACGGCACCGTTTTGGACGACGCCGAATCGAATGGTTAAGAAATCGCTCAGATCGGTCCCATAGTTTCCGAGCATGGGCTCGTCGGCAAATTTGCACGAAAAGTTTTGGTCCAATTTGGTCCACTTAAAGTGGACCAATCTGTATAAAATCCAAAACGGCACCATTTTGGTCCACGCTGGATCGAATGGAGAAGAAATCGCCCGGATCGGTCCCATAGTTTCGGAGCATGGGCTCGTCGGCAAATTTGCACAAGAAGTTTTGGTCCAATTTGGTCCACTTAAAGTGGACCAATCTGTATAAAATCCAAAACGGCACCGTTTTGGCCCACGCTGGATCGAATGGTGAAGAAATGGCCTGGATCGGTCCCATAGATTCGGAGCATGGGCTCGTCGGCAAATTTGCACTAAAAGTGTTGGTCCAATTTGGTCTACTTAGAGTGGACCAATCTGTATCAAATCAAAAACGGCACCGTTTTGGACCACGCCGGATCGAATGGTGAAGACCAGATCGGTCACATAGTTTCAGAGCATGGGCTCGTCGGCAACGGTTTTTGGTGGTTTTGGTCCAATTTGGTCCACTTAGGCTGAACCAATCTGTATAAAATCCAAAACGGCACCGTTTTGGACTACGTCGGATCCAATGGTGAAGACATTTTCCAGATCGGTCCCATAGTTTCGGAGCATGGGCTCGTCGGCAGCGGTTTTTGGTGGTTTTGGTCCAATTTGGTCCACTTAGTGAACCAATCTGTATAAAATCCAAAACGGCACCGTTTTGGACCACGCCGGATCGAATGGTGAAGAAATCAATGGTTAGTTCAATGGTTTCGGAGCATGGGCTCGTCAGCAAATTTGCACTAATAGTTTTGGTCCAATTTGGTACATTTAAGGTGGACCGAACTGTATAAAATCCAAAACTGCACCGTTTCAGACCATTCTAGATCGAATGGTGAAAAAATCACTCAGATCGGTCCAGTACTTTCGGAGCATGGGCTCGTCTGCTAATCTGGTCGTTTTGTTAGACCCTTCCGCGGAAAAGTCGTTCTGCCTCTTGCTGCTTTCAAATAATTTGTTCTGTTACCGGTTGTTTGTTAAAGGGAGTGTGCCTACTGCCTACTCACATCGCGTATTTGGGGTTATTGACACTGGTCCATAATTTTCTTAATTGAACCATGACTTCATTTCTCCAGATTCACCCTAGTTGCTGATATATTCCAAAGACTACAGGAACGTGATGGAATCACAAAATCATCGGGTATACTCCAGAAGGCCTACCTCCACTAGAAGCATTGCTAATATCGAAATATGGATCCACAGTTGCTAGCATATCGTTAGCGGCAGCCAATAGCAATTCGACAACACAGCTAGTGCGCGCTGATAGTAGCAGCCGAACAGTACCGTCTGTCTCCTACTCGCAACGCTTGATAGCCATTTTTACGTCATTTTTTGACGAAGATATCAATTTAGAGCTTCGAAACTTGCACATAATAAAGTTCACAGTGGCAAGAACGGGGAACTATCAAAGCGTTCGAAGTTGTAGCATTCAATGCTTGTACCATCCAAAACCGCAGCCAACAACGCTTGCGACATCCAAAATTCGCCCGGGTATCTTCATCAGCCAAACTCGCCGCATCCAAAATGGTACTCGCCGCATCCAAAACCGTGACATACATCCACATACAAAGCCGTGGCAGTCAAGCCTGCAATATCCAAAAATATCTGGCTCGGTCTTATTTGGAACTACTAGCTGCAGTGAAACCCGCTAGATGGAGGGAGTAGCGTGGTGATGACGTTGTCACTCTAACACGCAAGCCGGCTACAGTGGAATATGTTTATGAGAATGGACATCTGACACCACACTGGACCCGGCGTCCCCTCGCATCGGCCGGCAGCTGTCGGGCGCGGAGAAGGGTGAGGCGTGACTGCATAGGCGTAGGAACGGGGGGGGGGGCGGGGGCCATGCCCCCCCCCCCACTTTTTGAGGTTGGGGGGGGGGGGGGCAGCAATGTAAACTGCCCCCCCCCCCCACTTTTTCTGATTTCAGTCTTGTACTTGTACCATCGGAAGCGAAGTTTTGGCGATTTCTTTAGCTTGCCCTAAACTGTGTCGTCAGGATTCAGGAATCCCTTCATCTTATACAGGAAAACTTCCAAATCAGAAGCATGAAATGGTAGCACTACCAAGGCGGGAAACTGAGCGAGAGAGACAAATCCGGCGCACTAGTTTCAAACAAACATGGGTTGTGGGTATGAATATTGTATATTCCACCATGCCCGAAATGTCATTGTCACACTCACGTTCCAATTCTTGTATGTACGAACTGCAGCTGTGATCTCTAGGAAAAAGGATGGACATCAGACACTTTTTCAAGAAAAAGGTTTGTACCACCCTGCCTAGTTTATGCCTCTCCGGTCCCCCTAGGATTGGAATGATTTTAACGTAAGCCCTATCACTATGGGAGACGGGGCAACTATCTGGCTGCCCCCCCCCCCTGACTGGTTATTTATTTAACTTTTTTGGAATGATTCAATCATGATTCATTTTGGAATCTGAATGATTCAATCACCGTTCGATTCACTGATAAAATTTTGAGATTTGATTATTTCCGATTCAAAGAATCAAAACAAATATTTTAATTGATTCACATTTGATTTAACATTTAAATATGTGTGGTGAATTTATGTAAAATGAATACAAATGGAAACATACATATATATGATCATTAAAACATTGTTACATCAATACTATTTCAGTATAAATGAATGTAGCCACTGGGACTGCATGTATTTGCACAATTTACCATTATACTTGAATCATTAAATCTTTTGATTCATTCAGCCTTGATTTGATGCGGGTTTTGATTCAATCATGATTCATGAATCAAAAGATCTGGTGGTGAATCAATTTAAAAAAGAAGAAAAGTTTAACCCTTGTTTGAGACTTGGCATAATTACGAAATAACAATACAAACGACTTGAGTCTCAATAGTTCGTTCGGTCTTACTGTTCGAGAAATCGACAATTTGCTAGAGCTCTGCCTCCAGAACAGTTTCTTTAGATTAGACGCAGACTACTTCCTACAAAATTCCGGCGTCGCCATGGGGAACAAAATGGGTCCGCCGGTGGCTATTCTATTTATGCACAGTCTAGAACAGCAGATCAGCACACATCTCCGCCCAGACATTTTCATGCGGTACATCGACGATTATTTCGGAGTGTGGACACAGGGAGAAGGCCAGTTCACACAGTTTCAGCAACATATCAATTCGATTCACCCATCCATCAAACTCACTACAACACGGGAGGATGACAACGGCTCCATTCCTTTTCTGGACATCCTGCTGACTCGCGACACTGACAATACCTACAGCACAGAACTATACGTAAGAGACACTCACTCTGGGATATCACTACATTACCACTACATTGGGGGTGTGGCGACCGAAGCTGTGTGTGCTGTTTTCAGCGTCTATAATTTTGCCATAATGCAGCGGCACTGGTTCTCGTCGACGCGTGTGTGTGTATGTGAAAAATTGTATGTATGTAAGTTGTTTTAAATTATAACTGTGTGTTCCCTCTAACATGATGACGCGGCATTCAGAATAGCCATTGTTTGTGATGGAGAATGCTTAAACTGTCAAATACAAATACAATACAAATACCAGTCAGCCCACCCTCGCATCACCAAAGAAAACACTCTTAGGAACGAACTTCGTAGAGCAATCCGACTGTCATCTACACCACAAGCAGTGACACGGAGCATCAGTCGTGTCATACATACATTTCGCAACAACGGCCACCCATCCAAACTCATCTTTAAAGGAAATAGTTCACCTTCGGAACATTTTTCAGAACACGATTTTATTATATTTTGTAATACAGTTTCTTTTTTTCTTTTCAAAAATGGTCCTACATCGCGCCAATTCAGGACAGAAGGTCGTAAATTATTAATGTTATGGTGTGCGTTATTGGTCTGCGCATGCTCCCTGGCAGTGCTGGCACTTTCAGACGGTACGGTACATCATATATGCGCCGCATTCCTTCGTCAAAAAGTCAAATATCTTCGGCTGGAGAGTCTTTTCAGCCAAGAAAAGTTGCAGATAAGTATTTCTCAACACGGGCTACATAACTGCTATTTCAGTTCAAAACCCATGTTGAAGGTGAACTATTTCCTTTAACATGGTAAAAGAGGTCAAGGGGAGACATATAAGTACGGGACTACACCGGGACAATCCAACGCACAGACAAACAAGACAAAAAAAACAAACCGGACCGAACATATATAACTTTGCCGTTCGTTGACGATGAACTTTGCAGGAAGGTCGAACGGATAGTACGCGCCAGCGGCCTTCCTTGTAAAGTGTCATGGGTCAACAAGGGGTCACTTAAACGACAATTCACCAGGACCGACCTACGAGGACCAACTTGTCCCATCAAACGTGGTGTATGCATTCCCTGTAAGTCCGGCTTTGATCAAGCTTGTGCGACCAACAACGCAGTTTATCAAGTCAGCTGCAACCTTTGCCCAGCCACATACGTGGGGGAATGCATGTAAGAGAAGGGTTCTTTGACCACCGCCGCGCTGCGTTCAGGAAGGACATCAACAACCCTTTTGGGCTTCACTTTCAATCCCAGCACGGTTATGATGTCATTCCTGAAGTTCCGATAACTGGGGAAAATATTATGTAAGTGCCACGGCCATGTTGAACGTAAAGTAAAGGAAACAATGTTTATTCGAGACCTCAAACCTGTCATGAACAAAAATGTAGCGAGCTGGCCACTTTTGAGCTAGTAAGCAGTCTAGCACTGACGTAACATGGACCTCCAAGTGTAGTTTATCCTGAATTCGCATCGGTGTATCTAAATTTATTTAGGATCAAATTGTATTCATTGATAGTCTTCAGAAGTTTGCTAGGCATACGACTTTGATGTTTTGTTTCATATTATTCAGTACTTGTGATTATGTTTTGTTCATTACGTGCTACGTTATGTGTGTCTTATATGATAGGTTGTGTGTCTTGTAATATTAGCTACTTCAAAGTACTTGTAAAATAGGTATCACGTTCGCGATATTTTGTGTGTTGTAGTTTTCGCAGGCGAATTGCCCTCAGTCACCTGATGAAGGTTTGTGCCGAAATATAGTGACACTTTTTGTTTCGACTATTTTCCGAACTATTGAGACTCAAGTCATTTGTATTGTTATTTCGTAATTATTTTTTTTAGTCAAGGAATTTTGATTGAACGATTCCAATCGATTCAATCAGTGTCAAATCAATAACCAGTCTGCCGGGCCCCACTACAAATTTTGTGATGACTACTGGATATGAGTGTGACTACATGTTTGTGGTTTGGAAAATGTGGGTCCCCATTTCATCTGAAAATTTGTAAAGCCTGTGGCATTGTATGTAACAATAGAGTGATACGTCATTTCTTTCCTGTTTTTTTTTTGTGTATGTGTCTCCTCGCCCCAGTTTGTTTCCTTCATTGTCTGCATTCCTGCTGACAGGGTTGAAAATTGAAATGATTGTGGATCTAGGAGTGGAGTAGGTACATATTTTTTGGGCCCTTTCGTCTTCCTCAGAATTCACCAATTAAAACTCATCAATTTAAGCTGCCATTTCCTTGCATGAAGTTTCTTTGCTTGTTAGGTTGTAAACTACAGATTATACATAGGCAACAAAGTTTCAAGTATGGAAACTTTGACAATTGAAACATGAGAACAGTAGCGTACCCAGGATTTACTCCAGGAGGGGGCAATTTTTGCTCAGGGGGGTATAAAGTACCCCCACCAAAAAACTCACCGGATTTGGCCCACTATTTTTTAAAAGGGCATATTTTCACCATTTTTCACCCCAAAAAATCGTTCATTTTTTTGACCAAAGGGCAGACCTTCAGGGGGGGGGGGGGAATTGCCCCGTTTGCCCCCTTGTGTAGCCTATGCATAAAAATAAGTATTGGATCATGTATGAATGTGGGGAAAAGCCTCTCCCCTGGAAATAATTTCAAAATTTCCTAACCTGTTCATGTTCCATTGTTCAACCATAATCATGTTCTTTAAGTTAGTGTTTCCAGAAGTGAAAACTTGTCTATAATCTGTGCATATTCAGCACACCATTGAACTGGAAAATATTTACCTTGAATAATGTACTTTGATATAAATAGTTACATTCTGATATCAATTGATGTTCATTTATTTAACCTTGCTGCAAAACTCCCTTAAATTTTATATATTCTAACTTGTCAATGATCAGATAGAGCAATAATTATTATGTGTCTGAAGATGTATTATTTTTCCAACATTAATGCTGGGTGCGGTATTTCTGTATAGGCAAGCTCAACCAACACCATGGATTTCATCATGGCCTGACAAACTCAACACCATGCTTTGTGGTCAATGATATGTCAGCATGAACTAACAGTTGGCACCAAGTGGAATGTATATTTTTTGTTTATGTTGGACCAACGTGTATATTGGACCAACGTCTATTGGACCAACGTGTACGTGTAACGACCAACGTGTACTTGAGCATGTGTATAGCTGTGGCTGATTGTCAATCCTGTCATGCCTGCTGTCTGCTGTATGCTCCTTTAACCCCCATTTGCATGGTTGTGCCTACAGTCCGATCCCGTTCCGAATCTTACCATTCCGACGTCTTCCTCCGAGAATGACGCAGAGGACGGAGGAGCTACGGAAACATCAGCCTCGTCATCGGCGCCTACCTGTAAGTTCTTCTACAATACGTTGTCAGGCCTTGGCTTTTATTTATTTTTATAATGTGTATGCCGTTTGACCGTCGTCTGAAATCTACCGTTGTTCTACAGCGATTCACCTGATATTGTGGATTGTGGTCTGTGGAAATGATACAGTATGTAACACTATTACGACGAAGGAGTGGCATTAGTTGAAGGTGACATTGGACTAAACCATTGCTTTCTAAATCATGTCATTATAGGTAATTTTTGGTGATGGTAAGAGTTTCGCTGTGACCCCACTAGGTCAGCTATGAGGCCACCAACATGTTTTCCCATTACTTTTTTACAACCGAACCACGCGGTACTCCAAACGAGAGGGCCGGAAATTCATCGTCGAAACATCAACAGCAAAACATATTTTACCAATCCCAGCATTTACGATTCAAAAAGGAAAAGAGGAAAGCAAAGCTTACTACTATTAACAACAAACGGAAGACCGTTCAACAAATCAATCTCATCGCAAAATAAAATAGTTTAACCAAATTTCGGAAATTGCGCCTTGCGCCACACTAGCGCACCTAGCGTCAAGAGTTGAACCTCAATTATAAAGGTGACGCTGCCGTCGCCTACACATAACCATTAGCGTCGAAACTAGGGAGGGGGAAGGTGGACGCGTGTCCCGAACTTTGCTGCATTTTAACATCAGGCTTATGAGCGTTACTTTGAAAGAATCGACTTTAAAATGCTGATATCTATGAACTTTCGGTAGGTGGCGGCCCATGTCTCCAATCGAACTATAATAACATCAATGAATGCTGTCGGATTCCCTACAAGTGTTATAAGAAATTACCTTTTCTGCATGAATATTTTTGACAGAGGCAAAGTAGGTAGCCTGTAGCCTTGCTAGAAATTGGTTAGGGCCATAATCGTGAGTTACAGTTGGAAAAAGAGGCAAATTGTCATTATGCTATTATGTCGCGAGAAGTGCACTACCATTAATAATTATAGAGGTAGCACCCGGGTTAAATGACATCATGTAAAATCGAACCGTAGTATCCTGACTCCATACCTGAAACGATCCTTTCCTTTCCAGCCACGACCTGCTCCTCTCCTTGCTGCCCATCTCCTGAGCCCAACCAGCCGCGTGATGCGCCCACGCTCGCAAACACAGAACGGTCCCAAGGTGGCCGTTCGCGCGCTGTCTGTGCAGAGTGGTACGGGAGGTACCCGTGGCTGAGCGTCTGCTCGTCGGGCAAAGTGTTCTGTCACACGTGCATGACGCAGGAGAAGCAGGGCAAGCTGACCATGAGCAAGAACAGAGACGCTGCATTTGTACGCGACGGGTTCAGCAACTGGAAAAAGGCTCATGAAAGGTTCCAGCAGCATGAGGCCTCTCTGGCCCACCGCGAAGCCTGCGCGAAGAAGGCCAGGGAGAAGGAAGAGCCCATCGACACTCTGCTGGCGACTCAAGCTGCCGCCCTGCACGCCCAACGCAGGAACTGCCTCAAAAAGGAGATTGAGTGCCTTGTCTTCCTTCTGAGCCAAAACCTTGCTATCAGGGGAAAGCAAGAAGAGGGGGGAAACCTCCACCAGCTTCTCGCGCTGAGGCAGAAGGACGTTCCCGATCTACGCACATGGACAAACTACAAGTCACCTGTGGTTCGAAATGAGCCAATCCGCTCAATCGGCATGACGCTCCTGCGTAACATCCTGTCAGACATTCGAGGAGCGAAGTTTTTCGCCATCATGGCCGATGAGACGACGGATGCTGCCAGGCAAGAACAGATGAGCCTGTCCATACGGTGGGTTGATGATGACCTGGTCAGCCATGAAGACCCGGTGGAGTTCATCCAGGTTCCAGAGACAACAGGAGAAGCCCTGGCGTCAACCATCAAGGACGCACTCCTGCACTTGCAGCTGCCGCTGGAGTCGTGCCTCGGCCAAGCCTACGACGGTGCTGCGAATATGCAGGGACGGCTCAAAGGAGTGGCGACCAGGATCGAGCAGGAGTGTCCCTCCGCCCTTCACGTCCACTGCCTGGCTCACTGCACCAATCTTGTGCTGCAGGAGGCCTCACGTCGCCACAAGATCGTGCGCGACGCTCTGGACATCACCAACGGGGTGACATTGTTCATAAGAAACTCGCCGCGCACGTCCGAGGTCCTGCGTGTGATAGCTCAGCAGGCCGGGTCAGGTGAGGTATCGCTGCGCCCCCGTGCCCGACACGCTGGACGTGCCGCACTGCTTCGCTGATAAGCGTGCTCAGCAACTACACGGCCCTGCTGGACACGCTGGAGGAGGTCAACGCCTCGTCAAGTGACGACCACTCTCAGCGAGCGGGAGGGATGAAAGCTGTGATGGAGAAGTTCGGCACGGTGCTGGGGCTGCATGTCTCCCTTGCGGTCTTTTCCGTGGCGGAGGACCTCTCCCGCGGCCTTCAATCTGCCACGGCTCAGGCGGCGGCTGAGGCAGTGGAGCACGTCCGTCGGCAGTACCGCCGTATGCGGACAGAGGAGTCGTTTGAGTCGCTTTACCAAGCGGCCAAAGCGGCAGCAGACGGCGAGGAACGCGTGGAAGAGCCCAAGCTCCCCCGGAAGCGGAAAATCTCAAAGCGGCTGGGCGGAGGCGATGAACATCACGATCCCGATCCGATGTCTCTCTACCGCCGCCAGTTCTTCGAGCTGCTGGACCTGCTGGACACGCAGCTGGCAGAACGGTTCAGCCAGCCGTCCCTGCACAAGGCTGCTGAGGTTGAACACCTGCTGGAAGACGCTGCTGCGGGGAAGACCTGCACAGTGCCAGACGTCGTGTGGGAGCTGTACGGCGGAGATCTGGACCTGGCGCGGCTGGAGGTCCAGCTGAAGATGTTGCCGGACATCGTGTGGGCCACTGACGCACATGTCGCCGAGGCCAGTGACACCACGGGCTTGAACGTCCACTCAGTGTGCCAGGCGCTGCAGAAGGCGAGGAAGACTGGTGGCAGCGTCTTCTGTCAGATGATGAGCGAGGTACTGACCCTGGCAAGACTATAGTCAATATACAAGACTATACTCTGCCAGCCACGACCGCCACCTCGGAAAGGTCATTTTCGACCCTCCGTAGAACGAAAACCTTCCTCCGCACCACCATGGGGCAGGTGCGGTTGAATGCGGCACTGCTGGCCACCATCCATCGCCATCGGACGGACGAGCTGGACATCGGTGCCATCCACGACGAGTTCATCTCAGCCAACGAACGCCGTCGGCTCTTCTTCGGTACACAGTAACTTGGGTAACCAGCGACGCTGACCCCTGTGCTCCGATGATCTCAGCTGCTGTCCCCTGTGTTTTGGTGTATGTTTTGGCGATAGACTCAACAGGTACGCAGTGTGAGTTGTTTCGAACTTTTGTTACATTTTTGCGTTAAGTAAGGTGAAGTTGAATGTCTGCTACTAATTCATAAGTTTTCTTGAATTTCTCGCTTTTGTTTAACCAGTAGCGGAAATATTGGTCGCGTCTTTTAAAATACATTGCTGCTTCTTAGTGTAGGCTTTCCGTGACGCACGCTGTTTTTTCATGCCCGCGGTTACGCCGTAGCGTGCTATGACATGTGACCCTGCTGGATGGTGAGCACCGCCTGTGTTGTCCGTGTCCAGGGGGCGGTGTTGCCCCGTCTTACCATACTCGGCTGATCCCTGTGTTTCGGTGAGGCTGCCACCGCCGCGATTTCCTTTAGGATGCCGTGCGCCCTGCACTGGTGCTGCACCGGCTGGCGCCAGGTCATCCGATTCGTGATACAGTGCAGTGCTGCCTTCTGATAATAGACACGTGTGTCTTAGTGCATCTAGTTTTGGGCCGCGCCCACACACTGGTGAAATGTGGCGGAGACTGGGGCTGGTGCACGTATATGCGACGGTGGATGTCTAAATGAAGGGACGATATTGCTCATATGGTAGTGAAGATAAAAACTGAGACACATTTTGCATGTTGTGTTGACTACCGTTCATTTGGTTAAGATATGGTTTTGAGTTCGTAATCTATCTGGTTGGAAATGACGAACCCTCATAAGGAGCCTTTCTCATCTTTCTTAGGCTGACATTGTTTAAAACTTTTTACTTTCTGTCTAAAATGTTAAGACAAATATGCTCGCTTCTCATATTTCAAATTAAAAAAGATTAATCTCAAGATGTCAATAAGATACCTATTGATATAATCAAATAAACGATACTATTACGAGGTAACGATGTCTCAATATGGTCTCATTCACACTTATTCTCCTTAAAATCAGATAATTTGTATTTATGGTATGTATTCAAGCTATTGATTGGCTTTTCGAAGTCTCACCGTTCTGCCCCCCCCCCCCCCACACACTTTTTGAAACGTTCCTACGCCTATGGACGTGAGCGGTGCTGACCGACGGGGTGGGGAGTGTCACATCGAGACCGTGAGAAAGCGAATGGTAAATCTAAAGCTAAGTTTGATGCTGCGTTGACACTACGCCACTTGTTGCAAAGGCCAAGAAAATCACCCACGACGAGGATGGGCGTTAGATGCCACCTTTCGATATGCGATTACCGGCCCATTCCGATAAACCTCATGGTACTAGCTTGTGGTACTACTACTACCTTTCTCATCTTTCCAGATGATCCAGAACCACCGTTCTGGATCATTGGCGGATCCAGAACGGTGGTTGGGGGGGGGGGGGATTCCCCCAAAAATATCACACAACTCTGAAAACTGATCGGATTTCGCTTGGTTATGCATTGATAGCTGATTTTAAACAACTTTCCTTCTTTGTAAAAGTTGATTTGATTGTCTTCTATATCAGGAAATGTGCCAATTTTGTGCCGATTTCAGGCGGTTTAGAGGGGGCCATGGCCGCAATGCCCCCCCCCCCCCTGGATCCGCTTGTGACCATAGTCTGCAACGGATGTAATCTACGAATTTCTTATTCCATAATTAATTATTAATTGTGATGATTTATTATTGAAAATTAAACATATACATAATTGAATAGTAATACATAAATATAATAGTTAACTCATTAAGTAAGTACCAAGGTGTGTTCTAGATGGGCTGGATCAACAGTTTTCTGGTCACAGAGAGAGACACGTCCTAACACAGCTTAGAAAACTTCCGCCCCCTAACTTCAGACGTTTTCGAAATATAGAGGCACCGCCTCTAAACGGGACGGTCCCGTTTTGACCAGGGGATCCGAGAGTAATAGTAGTGGCCAGGCGCCGCTCCGCCAGCCGTTCCTCCGCGTGCGCGCCTATTGCCGTGTGCCCGGTAACCTGACCCCTGTTCCTCCCCCTCTACTACGCTCCCACGTTGCTTTCTGCATTAGTGACGTGACAGACATGTCTCGGGGCACGTGGAAAGCGACCGTGGGGACAATTAAGAGATTTGTTTAGGCAGTGGAGCAGTTAATATTCCTATAATACCAATGAAATAACACACATATGCAATGCACTGAAGCTTAGTAGTAGTGACCAGGCGCCACTCCGCCAGCCGTCCCCTCCCCCCCCCCCCCCCCCCGCGCGCCTATTGCCGTGTGCCCGGTAACCTGACTCCTGTTCCTCTCCCCTCTACTGCGCTCCCACGCTGCTTTCTTCATTAGTGACGACTGACGTGGCGAACATGACTCGGGACACGTGGAAAGCGACCGGGGAGGGGGGGGGGGGGGGGGGAGGGGGCAATTAAGAGATCTGTTTAGGCAGTGGAGCAGTTCATGTTCTTATACTTGATCCTATTCCAATCCGACTCCGCCACTCCGCCTTTCTGCTCGGCTGCTTCCCACTCCACGTACCACGGCGTTGAACCAGGGCCGGACCATCGCAACTGATTCATGTTCCGTCCGCTCACAAGGCTAACAAAGAGACCACTAAGCGGGGGCTATTCCGACTGGCTGTATTGGGATTCAATGCACATGTGGAAAGATTCCAAGCTGCTGATCCGTTCCACGCAACGTTTGCTTGCTTCAGAACAAGTGTGATAAAATATGTAAGAGACAATCCCGTCTGATGTTGGTGATTGATGGTTGGTTGTTATGTTATTTTAGTATTTTAGTATTGTATATTTTCGTGTGTATTTGGTTTGTCTTGTTTACCGACTCCACCTATTAGTGGGTGTATTGATCTGTTGGTGATCAATAGATAAATAAATAAATACTACCAATGAAATAACACATATTCAATGCACCGAAGTTTCCTTGTCTTTTTCTTGTACACAAATATAGACCTTTATCTTCATCTTCCCTCTGGAGATCACACTTTTCACTAAGACTTGTACACATCCTCTGCTTCGTATCAGTGCACCAGTACAGCTTCACTGCAGTGGAGCTGCACCACGGGGAAGGCGGTCATACCCAGAGAAAAACAAAACTCCAATAGCAGCCTTTAGCTCACTGTCGTGCAGGCCGAACAGTGCATCGTTCTTTACGTCAGCCACATATCAGAGTGTTTCTCTTTTGATCAATTCAAAAACAGCCAGTGAAAAAGGCTTCACGGGAAAAAAAATCAACAGGCTGATGATCTCTCCAGTACAGTCTGTTCCGGATTCATCCTGATGGCTGGTGTCATCTTCTCTGGGGGAATGTCACTAGCGTCGCAACGGATTTTTGAGTGTGAAATGGGTGATATAGTGCCGGATGCACCATCGGTTCCCGAAAATATGAAGGTAAATCAGTTTCTACTTAATAATGCATCATTATCAGCGCAATTTTGTATTGTATGTACCAGCTTTATTTATTCTATTTTAATTTGTAACCGGTGAAAATATAATTTATTCGGAAATATGTACGGTAGAATGTTAAACAAATAAATGTAGCATTATTCGATAGGCACTGACAGGCAATGATGAGTCATTTTCAACAATTAAATCACCACATGCATACCTGTTTTTCACGTTTATCCCGACACCGTTCATCCGGGTTCAAATTTATGCCAACACCTTTATCCTTACATTTTTATCCCGACATCACGGGCGTCAGGATAAATTAAAAAGTTTGTTCATGAAGACAAAATATTTGGCGAAGCGAAGGGATCCTTCGAGCATTCTGTGGATGTCTGTCGTCGCTGCAAATCGCTGGCCCACCCGCTGCTTGACCGTGTTCCACCGTCCGCTCGATCGCCGCCCTATCAGGCCGGTTTAAGAGTATCCTGTCCGCGTTTGAGATTGCTCTCTGTCGGTCTGACCGGGTCCTTACCAGACCCGAGATTGTCCTCGCCTTGAGAGCATGGGCGTACCCAGCATTCACTGCAGGAGGGGCAGTTTCTGATCAGGGGGGGGGGGGGGGCATAAGATACCCCCACCAAAAACACTCACTGGATTCGGACCACTATATTCTTAGAGGGCTTGTTTTCAACATGTTTAAAAAAAAAAAACGAACAAAGGGGACCAAAGGTACGAACCTTCAGTGGGGAGGGGAGGTGGTTGCCCCTCCCCCCCTGGGTACGCTTATGTTTGAGAGGGTCCTATACTGGCCTACGAAGGCCCTTGCCAGGTCTTAGAGGGGCCAACATCGCTCTAAGAGGACCCTCGGTCGGTCTAAGAGGGCCCTTTGCCGACCTGAAAGGCCTCTTAGTCGTTCTGAGAGGGTATTTCCAGACCTGATAAGCCTTTGTCAGTCCTTGCCAGTCAGCAAGGGGCCTTGCTATGCCTGAGAGGGCCCTATGCCGGCTTGAGACGGCCCCCGATCGGTCTGAGAGGGTCTGCGGTCGGTCTGAGAGGGTCATTAGCTGGCAAAAGAGAACCCTCAGCATCTTGGGGACGACCATAAATTGACCTGAAAGGGCATTTACCCAGTTCGAGAAAGCATTTAACTGTCTGTGATATGGTCATTATCTGGCTTAACCCGCGAGTACCGGGGGGGGGGGGAGTGTGTGTGTGTGTGGAAATATTGATAATATCTCAAAAAGGAATGCAGGTATCGACACCAAACTTTCAGTACCTTTCCGGGCATCATTTTTACACATTCTGTGAAGGAGAAAAAATCGTCAGATGTTTTTTTTTTCTCTCGAGATATAGTGAATTTAAAGACGTCACTCCACACGATTTTGATACAAAAATCAGCTTAACTTTAACAGACCGTACAGATGCCATATTTGGGAAAACATGGAATCAGAAAGCGTCAAAAGATCGCAAATGGCAAGGGCTACAACATCACTGTCTCGGATTTGTGAAAATGTTGGCTTAACCCGCGACACGCACAGACTGTATTTTTGAGACAAAACTAATACAGAAACATGCCTTTTTCATTTAGATTTATCCATTTGAACTTTTGACCTTCAGTGACCTGAACTTGACACAAACTTCACGTAAATGATGCCAGGTGGTAATGCCACCTTGCGCGTCTCGATTGCCACCTTGCGCGTCTCGCTGCGATCGTTGGTTCTGCAGATAACCAGGGGGGCTAACCCCCCCCCCCCCGTGTTACAAAACATACCTGTGACTGCCGGGTTAAAAGGGCCCAACTCTGGCTTAAGGAGGCCTTTTCTAGGTTTAGAAGGGTACTCGGTCGGCCTGCAAGAATCCTTAGTCAGTAAAACAGGACCTCTTCCTGTTCTCAGACGGCATTTTTCAGACCAGAGAAGGCTCTGTGGCTTTATGGCGGGGTGAAAGGGGTCTCTGTCAGTCTGAGATGTTTTAACTTTTACAAGGCTGATAGGGCCCTTGTCAGACCTGAGGGGTGCTATCAGGCTGGCCTGAGAGGGTACCTGTCAGGACTCAGAAGATCTTTTGCCAGTCTGAGAAGGTCCTTACCAGATCTGGATCGCTATCTGATCGTAGTTATCGGAGATGTGGAACATGTCACACGTGAAGTTTTCTCTTGTATTTACGCATGACAATTAGGATATAAGAATCATCGTCAGGAGATAATACTTAAGTAAATCATCGTAATACTTAACCCGCGTACCGACGGGGGCCCGCGCCAAATTCGAACTCACGGGGGGAGGGGCGAAACCTCGCACCTCCTCCCTAAAGTCTCGAAAATCACGTAACGTAGTGACCAGCAAAAAAAAAAACACGTCAGATTGCTCCAGACAAGCTCTTTCGAAAGTACTCAGTCTTTTTTAGGTCAGGTCAATATTGAGGTCAACATAGGTCACCAAAGGCAAATTTCGGTCATATATGGGTATCTCTAACAAAACTGGCTAAATCTCGAGAACTAAGAGCTAGCGACGCGCGGAGAAATGTTTTACAAATAATTGGATTTGCTGTCACATACATTTTCCATCATCCTTCCGTCAGATTTGACCTCAGGTGATTAGTTAGGCCAGGGGAATCCATTGAACTTCAAAATAAAAACTATACAAAATCACCGAATTGTTTTCAGGGCATAACTTTTGACATAAACATGTTAGTGATACGGTTACACCATTGTTCTCTCGTCGAAATGCGTCCAAAAAGTCGAAATGCGTCCATAGTTAGGTCATGTCCAAAAACTGGTCTGACCTGAGGTCGGGTCAAGGTCAGGTTAAGGTCAAATTTAAATAAATAGATGCCTCTCGCCCAGCCGAATACAATGGTGAAAACGGCATTGTTTTACCTTTATTTGGCAGAGGCAGTGAAGAAAAATCACATTAAAGGGTCACCTTGAAAGTTGTCTCGAAGTTCAACCATACGGTGCATCTTGAGCTCAAAACTACGAATACAAGACCGGCCCCTACCTGAAACGGGCCCGCATCAAGAATATGCAAGGACCGGGCCCTCGTCCTGACTGAACCCCATATCACGCCTTTGCCAGCACCGGGACCCTGCCTCGATCAGGCCTGACCAAGACCGGGCCCCTACCAGGTATGGGCCAGAATACGGGTCCTTTTGATGCGTGCCCCTGATACATTTCGGGGGCAAGCTCACCCTTTTGAGACCCATCCCCCCCCCCCTCCCCCTTGCGTGCGCCACTGCCAACTTGCCTCGGGATGCTCCCGCTACTTGCTGTGTCAGTGGTACCTAGAGACAGTGGCGTCGCCACCGGGAGGGGGGCTGGGGCGCCCCCCTCCCCCACTCCCCAGGATCGTTCAGGCCGGAGTCCGCCCCGCCCCCCCCCCCCAATTCACAATATTTTAACATTAGCCCAATGGGGCTGGCCCCCAAACCCATGGCTGCCCCCGCCCCCCCCCCCCCCCACTCAAAATTGTGTGGCGATGCCACTGCCTAGAGAGGTGACTTGTTGACTAAGTTAAAGGGAATAGTTCACCTTCAACATTAGTCTTAAACTGAGATAGCAGTTTTGTAGCCCGTGTTGGGAAACCCTGATCTGCAAGTTGTATTGACTGAAAAGACTCTCCAGCCGAATATATTTGATTTTTTGGCCAAGGAATGCGGTGCTGGCGAAAGAATGTGGTCTGGATCTAGCCCGGGCAGAGGCTATACCATCAGCCAATCAGCTTGAAGCTGGTGCTAGCAAGAGAACCGCCGGCCGCCGGTTGGCACATCTCTAATGCGAGTCTATCCTTACGCGACTACTTTTGAATCTGATTGGCTGAGCCATTTTTTAATTCGCGTGACGTCAGGACTCAGACGCAGAGTATGCATATAGTTTTGATAAACAATAATAATTTACGGCCTTTTGTCCTGAATCGGCGCGATATAAGGCCATTTTTGACAATATAAAAATAAATTGTATTAAAAATATAATCAAATCGTGTTTGGGAAATTTTTCCATAGTGAACTATTGCCTTTAACGTATTTTCCGCTTCTAAAAAAGAAACTGAGCGACTTATACATGCGCATTACTGCTAAGTTGCAGTGGCATGGCTGTTAATTAACCACAGTCCACACAGGCACGTAGCCAGGATTTCGTCCATAGAGGGGGGGGGGGGCTCGAAAGGCCCCTTTCCGAGCGTTGAAAGGGCCCCCTTCACAAGCGTTGAAAGGGCCAAACAAAACGGATGGAAAGGTACGTTACAAGGATGGAGAATGCAGTAGGTATGGCAGGTATGACATGGGCCATACCAACTTTTAGGAGCTGGAGTAAGTAAACTGAGGGGTCTGCCATTTCAACTTTGAAACCAGCAACACCAGTTTGGAATCAGCTATACCAACTTCGAATATTTTTTAGGCCCTAGCCCTGGAATCCTTAAAGGGAGATAATAACCGTTTTCTACAAAAATGGAGTTACCACCTGAAATCGATAGACGAGACCAAAATATATTGTAAATTCATTACATTTTGCATATAACAATTCCTACCGATAAATATTTCAAATCGTAGTTGATAAGCGTTTCACACTTATAGTCAGCAAGTACTCGGTAACGCATTAAGTAAATTAGCCTCCTTACGCATTGTTATTTATCATGAAGGTCTGCAATATGTTTCCTGTACTCTACCTTTTGCGAATATGTGCCAAACTTTTATCAAAACTTTTATCAAAAGAAAAATCAACAATCATTTGAAAAAAGCGCATTGAAATCGTCAGTTTAGCAGTGGCGGTGACGACGACCTATTTAGTATCGGCGATTTGTTTATAAGTGCCCATTCAAAAACGTTGAACAGATTGATGCAAACGCGCCAGATGTTGCGCTTTCCAATAGTGGCGGGAAAATACCTATCAATAATTTTCCCAAACTTCCAACTTAGAATTAGGGAATAATTTTATTTAATTCTTAAATTTAGATCACATCATTTAAATACCATAACGGTAGCCAAATCAATTGTTGCTAACAAAATACAAAGGTGATTATCTCCCTTTAAAGGGAGATAATCACCCTTTTCCACAAAAATGGAGTTAGCACCTGAAATCGATAGACGAGGCCAAAATATGTCGTAAATTCATCACATTTTGCATATAAACATTCCTACCGAAAGATATTGGCATATCCCTACTGATAAGCGATCCACGCTTATATCGGTCGGTACTCAGCAAGTCCTCGATATCGAATTCAGTAAATTAGCCTCCCTACGCATTGTTATTTATCATGAAGGTATGCAATATGTTTCCTGCACTCTATCTTTTGTGAATATGTGCCAAAATGTGTATGAACAATCAACAATCATTTGCAAAAAGGTGCATTGAAATCGGCAGTTTAGCTTGGCACCGGCCGGCCGGTGCCAAGCTAAACTACGGCGACCTATTTAGTGTCGGCGATTTGTATACAAGTGACCATTCAACAACGTTGAACAGATTGATGCAAAAGCGCCAGATGTTGCGCTTTCTAATAGTGGAGGGAAAATACCGATCAATAATTTTCCCAAACTTCCAACTTCGAATTAGGGAATAATTTTATTTTATTCTTAAATTTATATCACAACTATTTAATACCATAACGGTAGCCAAATAAGTTGTTGCTAACAAAATGAAAAGGTGATTATCTCCCTTTAAAATAATTGCGCCGCGGAGCGGAGCGAAAAATTTGAATCTTATGCCCTGGATAAAACAAATTTCCTCTACAACCTCTAAAAAATATTTTATTTTGTGCTTAACACTATTCCCTGCGGAGCAGACTCTGCCCCCTCCGGTAGTTTTTCACTTGCCGCTTTTAAACCGTTAAGCCTAGCGCCCTGAAACTTTGTGACTTTTCCCAAAATTGAATGGCGCGTGTTGTGTCAAAATTTTGAAAAAATCGGTCCAGCAGAGGCGGTTCCAGGCTCCTGTTTTGGAGAGGGTGTTACGAATGCGGTTTTGCGGCGCATACTTCCTTCGTGGTTTGCAGTGCAATAAATGCGTCAGAAACAATTCCAATGCAATATGCGTCATAAATACTGGGATTGTACATATTTTGGGGCAGAGGCGCACTCAGGATAAAAAAATGGGAGGTGATACCCACCCTCAAATTAGGTCCAACTTGAAATTAGTAAGATGATAAAAGCTTTACGCGCATGGTGCCCCCATGTTTTTTCTTGGATCCGCCTATGCGCAATATATCAAATTTAACCAATTACAGCATATAATGCCCACATGTGACGTTCATGACGTCCCAAACAATCACGAACAGCACATATTTTTTTTCCTCGGAAAATCTCCCTCATTTTACATTCCCTGAATACGCCTATTATTTTTTTTTGTCTTTTAATATATTAAAGACCAGTACATTTGAAGCTCAAGAACGTTTGGTGCATGAAAATCGGTCGAGCCACATGGCTGCAATGACCTTTCAAAAAACACCCAAAAAATTCGGATTTTTTGCGCCCTGGCCTCCCATTAAAAAAAAACAAATCGGGGTTCAAAAAGAGAGATCTTGTCATGACACATCGAATAGCGTTTTTTCCATCGAAATCGACCGAGCGGTTCTCGAGATCTCGGGGGGGGGGGCAGAATCTGCCCCCCCCCCCCCCGCAGGTTAACGTAATTCTGGCCGCCCGCAGGGAATAGGGAGTGCTGAAAAAGTGAGAAAGTGAACTATTTTGCCCCTATTATATAGGAAAGTAGCAATATATAAAAAAAACATAAGGCGCTACTATGACATCCGTTCCCCATGCATTTCTGAAATAGGGAACTCCTATTTTCCTACAGTGGACATCCTGCAGCAAACAAATATTAAAATCCTGATTCCGTAAGTAACCAAATACATCCTTCCTTTTCTTGAAATCTCCTAAACCCCTACAGTTAAAAGATGCAAGTTTAATTTCACTCATAGTTGAGATTTAATCCTTGACTTTAGAATGGGAACATGAAAATCACCTCCCCTATTTAAAAAAAACTGATCAACGTCTGATTGAACTCCTAACCTGGCAACCATCACAAACAGACACCCACACACTAGAAACGCGCACACTTACTCTCTGCACATACCAACAACTCGATTTCAACACATATACAATACAGCTCGAGTAGCAAGACATCGTCATTGATAACCGATGTTCATGTATCATGATTAACTGCAACAAAAGGCCTGCAACTTTCTTATATCCATTTATTTTTTGTTTGTTTTATCTTTGTCCGTTTCACTTTTTCCACTCGTCTCATACCTATCATTAGCGATACGAAGTTACATGACATTTCGCATATGAGTCTGCACTCGCTCCATCCAATTACTGACCTGCAAATAATCATTTCAAGTACGTACGGATATCGCCTGTTCTCGTCCCATCCGCGTCGGCGTGCGCTCCGCCGCCGCGCCTTGGTCCCGGCGGAACACTAGAGGCGCGCCTCCCCACTCTACCCCGTCCGCGAGATCCGCCAGGCACCGTTCCCACCTCCATGCGCGCCGCACCAGCTGTCATCTCGCGCTCCGTGCGCCGTACCTCAGTCAGAGGCGAGTCCAGGAACACAGGGCGAGAGGCCGCCCCGTCCGGTCCCGACTGGCTGCCAGCCGCCGCCGCCGCCGCCACGCGCCGCAGCCGGTCCCCCGCGTCCGCGTCAGCTTCCCGCCGGTCCTCCGGTCGGCCGGCGCCAGGTCGTCCAGTCAGGGGCGGCCCCAGGCGAGGCGGACGGGCGGCCTGAGCCGACCGATCCAATCCGGGCTCGCCGGTACTCAGCCCAGCTCTAGACGCTGCTGTGCATCCTGACCGGGCTTCCTCACTCACGCCACCGCCCTGCCGATCCGCCTGCGGGCCCGAACCAGGCCGCCCGGCCAGAGGCGGACCCAGCTGAGGAGCGCGAGTGACGTTCCGGCGCGGCTCCGGCCGGTCCCCACCCCGCGCCCCGGCAGGTGTCCGTGCCGGGCTCACCTCCGCGCCCGCGCTCTCGACGCGGGCCAGCGGGACGGCTTCTGCCGGTGTCACCATTGCCCGCTCGGGGTCACGTGGCCCCTGCATGTCAGGCGCAGGGGCGCCACCAGATTCCGCTGGTCGGGGAGGCTCCACCGAGACTGAATGAGCTACGCCAAATTGTTGCAGCATATGCTCCGCCTCCTCTCTACTTCTGACCCTCGTGAATCGGTCATTCCTGCTCACAGCAAAAAGCACTTCTCCTCCTCGCGTCAGCACAGTTGACAGCCTCTTCTCCCTTCGCTCGTGGAGGGTCTCATTGGAGCCAACTTTTCATTTATGAAAATGTTGTGTTGTGTTGTGTGCAAAGCGGGAAATGTTGTGCAAAGCGGGAAGTTGCTGGGGCCCCACCATTTGAATAAGAAACTCCACCCGCCCTCGCAAAACATCTTGCCGCTCTCGAAAGGCCCTCGCAAAACATCTTGTCGTCCTTGGAAGGCATTATGCCGCCCTCTTCGGAAGACATATAGCCGCCCTCGGAAAGCATTTTGCCGCCCTCAGAACGCATTATACCGCCCTAAGCACGCATTATACCGCCCTTGGAAGGCATCATGCCGCCCTCGGAAGGCATTTTGCCGCCCTTAGAGCGTATTATGCCGCCCTTAGAAGGCATCATGTCGCCCTCGGAAGACACCTTGCCGCCCTCCGAAGAATTGTGTCGCCATTGCAACTGTAATAAAGGGGCGCCACATTTTGGAAGCGGGGCGCCCATGAGCCTGGGCCAGTGGCGTGAGCATAAATTCACAAAGGACCAGGTCATTGCCTTGAGGAGCACCACCCATTCGACAGGGGCGCCACCAGCATTGGTGAACATTTTGCAGGGGGGGGGGGGGCGCCTCTCCTTCCTCACGTGCTCGTCGTACTTTTAACATTTTGTGGGGCGCCATCACTAGCCGGAGGGGCGCCGTCACTAGCCAGAGGGGCGCTGTCACTGGCCGGAGGGGCGCCGTCACTAGCCGGAGGGGCGCCTTCACTGGCTGGAGGGGGCGCCGTCACTGGTCGAAGGGGCGCCGTCACTGGCCGGAGGGGCGCTGTCACGGGCCGAAGAGTGGCGCCTTCACTGGCCAGAGTGGCGCCGTCACTGGCCGGAGGGGCGCCGTCACTGATCGCCAGCTTTGCATGGGCGCCTTGGGTCCAAAGGACCAGGTTATGTCCTGAATGACCGTATACTCGGTACGCCACTGGCTTGGGCCCTCACTGACATAGCCTCACTGGCTTGGGCCCTCACTCACCCTCACACACATACTGGCGGGGCATTGGTTTTTTGTTTTTTGTGTTCCCTTGGTTTTATTTTTTTGTGAGTTTTTTAAAAGTCACTGGCCGGAGGGTCACTCAAAGGGATCGGCCCAGATCAAAGGGATCGGACCAGACGCACAACCAGAAAACATGGGTGGAAATATGGGTGGATCTTTTCAGATAAAAGTTAGTGGGGCAAACTATCACGTTGCCTGGTTGTTTTCCATGTTTGAAGTGAAAATGGTCATTTTAACGCCAGGGACCGTTCAAATCTGACAAAAGTTGGTGGGGCAAAGCGGGAAGTTGCCGGGGCCCCACCATTTGAATAAGAAACTCCACCCGCCCTCGCAAAACATCTTGCCGCCCTCGAAAGGCATCATGCCGTCCTTGGAAGGCATTATGCCGCCCTCTTCGGAAGACATATAGCCGCCCTCGGAAGGCATTTTGCCGCCCTCAGAACGCATTATACCGCCCTAAGCACGCATTATACCGCCCATGGAAGGCATCATGCCGCCCTCGGAAGGCATTTTGCCGCCATCAGACGATGTCTTGCCGCCCTCGGAAGGCATTCTGCCGCCCTTAGAGCGTATTATGCCGCCCTTAGAAGGCATCATGTCGCCCTCGGAAGACACCTTGCCGCCCTCGGAAGCATCTTGTCGCCATCGCAACTGTAATAAAGGGGCGCCACATTTTGGAAGAGCGGCGCCTATGAGCTTGGGCCAGTGGCGTGCGCATAAATTCACAAAGGACCAGGTCATTGCCTTGAGGAGCACAACCCATTCGACAGGGGCGCCACCAATATTGGTGAACATTTTGCAGGGGGGGGGGCGCCTCTCCTTCCTCACGTGCTCGTCGTACTTTTAACATTTTGTGGGGCGACATCACTAGCCGGAGGGGTGCCGTCACTAGCCGGAGGGGCGCTGTCACTGGCCGGAGGGGCGCCGTCACTAGCCGGAGGGGCGCCGTCACTGGCCGGGGGGCGCCGTCACTATCCGGAGGAGCGCCGTCACTCGCTGGAGGGGCGTCGTCACTGGCCGGAGGGTCGCCGTCACTGGCCGGAGGGGCGCCTCACTGGCCGGAGGGGCGCCTCACTGGCCGGAGGGCGCTGTCACTAGCCGGAGGGGCGACGTCACTGGTCGGAGGGGCGCCGTCACTAGCCGGAGGGAGGTCACTGACCGGGGGGGGGGGGGGCGTCACTGGCCGGAGAGGGCAGTCACTAGTTAGAGGGCGCCGTCACTCGCCGGAGGGGCGCCGTCACTATCCGGAGGGGCGCCGTCACTGGCCGGAGGGGCGCCTTCACTGGCTGGAGGGGGCGCCGTCACTGGTCGGAGGGGCGCCGTCACTGGCCGGAGGGGCGCTGTCACGGGCCGAAGAGTGGCGCCCTCACTGGCCGGAGGGGCGACGTCACTGGTCGGAGGGGCGCCGTCATTAGCCGGAGGGGCGTCACTGACCGGGGGGGGGGGGGGCACCTTCACTGGCCGGAGAGGGCAGTCCCTAGTTAGAGGGCGCCATCACTCGCCGGAGGGGCGCCGTCACTATCCGGGGGGGGGGGGGCGCCGTCACTGGCCGGAGGGGCGCCTTCACTGGCTGGCGGGGGTGCCGTCACTGGTCGGAGGGGCGCCGTCACTGGCCGGAGGGGCGCTGTCACGGGCCGAAGAGTGGCGCCCTCACTGGCCAGAGTGGCGCCGTTACTGGCCGGAGGGGCGCCGTCACCATACGCCAGGCATAGGGTTCCCATGTTAAATCGATGATTTTCAGACGAGGCTGGCTCGTAACCTATCGTACATATTTTAAACCCGTTAATTATTTATTATAATTCTGGTGAGCGGGTAATCCATTATTACCCGCTCACCAGAATTAGTTATTATTAGAGATGCAAAAATTTCCACAAAAAAAAACAGGAACCGGCCTCGCACCCCCACCGCTCATGCATGAGTTGGGACCGGCATCAAGTCCGGCCACATGTGGCAGCACCCGCCAGGCCCGGCACTCGGCAGCTAGCAATCTGCATGTTTACTCATTCTACACTTAAAATCTTTTAACAGGAATATTTATAGTTTGCAAGCATTTTGCACCATTTTAAGACGCACCACATTGCAACACCAATGGATAATGGATATCCCTTGGATAACCATTGAGTAAAGAAATCCCACAAAAGTCAGAACTTGAGATAAATAATCAACAACAGACTAACAGGAGAGTCGAACAGGTCAAGGTGAGTTGACTTCTTTCATCTTTGGTCGTTTGCAAAAATAAAAAGCATGATAGAATCACGCAAAACTCGCTCACGCAAAACTCGTTCTAATGATGTCTATATTTTGATGTGTGTGTGTTTTTCGCTTTTCGACCCTTTGGGATATCGAAAAAGGTCAGCTGTCAGTCAGCTTACAGTTTGTAATGTTCCGACATTGCGTTACAATGAGCAAAACTATGTCAATTGTACCCAAGCCAGGCGAGGTACTCCAGCTGTCACAGCTGTACCCCCTGCGAGGCATGCAGGGGCGCCGACTGCTCAGTCACGACTCACAACGCATTATGCTGCCCTCGGAAGGTATCTCGTCGCCCTCGGAAGTATGGGTGGACCTTTTCAGATAAAAGTTAGTGGGGCAAACTATCACATTGCCTGGTTGTTTTCCATGTTTGAAGTGAAAATGGTCATTTTAACGCCAGGGACCGTTCAAATCTGACAAAAGTTGGTGGGGCAAAGCGCGAAGTTGCTGGGGCCCCACCATTTGAATAAGAAACTCCACCCGCCCTCGCAAAACATCTTGCCGCCCTCGAAAGGCATTTTGCCGCCATCAGACGACGTCTTACCGCCCTCGGAAGGCATTCTGCCCCCCTTAGAGCGTATTATGCCGCCCTTAGAAGGCATCATGTCGCCCTCGGAAGACACCTTGCCGCCCTGGGAAGCATCTTGTCGCCATCGCAACTGTAATAAAGGGGCGCCACATTTTGGAAGAGGGGCGCCCATGAGCTTGGGCCAGTGGCGTGCGCATAAAGCTGTCACTGGCCGGAGGAGCGCCGTCACTAGCCGGAGGGGCCCTTTACTGGCTGGAGGGGACGCCGTCATTGGTCGGAGGGGCGCCCTCACTGGCCGGAGGGGCGCTGTCACGGGCCGAAGAGTGGCGCCCTCACTGGCCAGAGTGGGTGAGTCACTGGCCGGAGGGGCGCCGTCACTGATCGCCAGCTTTGCATGGGTGCCTCGGGTCCAAAGGACCAGGTCATGTCCTGAATGACCGTATACTCGGTACGCCACTGGCTTGGGCCCTCACTGACATAGGGGCGCACACATACTGGCGGGGCATTTTTTTCCCTTGGTTTTATTTTTTGTGAGTTTTTTAAAGGTCACTGGCCGGAGGGTCACTCAAAGGGATCGGACCAGATCAAAGGGATCGGCCCAGACGCACAACCAGAAAACATGGGTGGAAGTATTGGTGGATCTTTTCAGATAAAAGTTAGTGGGGCAAACTATCACATTGCCTGGTTGTTTTCCATGTTTGAAGTGAAAATGGTCATTTTAACGCCAGGGACCGTTCAAATCTGACAAAAGTTGGTGGGGCAAAGCGGGAAGTTGCTGGGGCCCCACCATTTGAATAAGAAACTCCACCCGCCCTCGCAAAACATCTTGCCGCCCTGGAAAGGCATCATGCCGTCCTTGGAAGGCATTATGCCGCCCTCTTCGGAAGACATATAGCCGCCCTCGGAAGGCATTTTGCCGCCCTCAGAACGCATTATACCGCCCTAAGCACGCATTATACCGCCCTTGGAAGGCCTCATGCCGCCCTCGGAAGGCATTTTGCCGCCATCAGACGATGTCTTGCCGCCCTCGGAAGGCATTCTGCCGCCCTTAGAGCGTATTATGCCGCCCTTAGAAGGCATCATGTCGCCCTCGGAAGACACCTTGCCGCCCTCGGAAGCATCTAGTCGCCATCGCAACTGTAATAAAGGGGCGCCACATTTTGGAAGAGCGGCGCCTATGAGCTTGGGCCAGTGGCGTGCGCATAAATTCACAAAGGACCAGGTCATTGCCTTGAGGAGCACCACCCATTCGACAGGGGCGCCACCAATATTGGTGAACATTTTGCAGGGGGGGGGGGGCGCCTCTCTTTCCTCACGTGCTCGTCGTACTTTTAACATTTTGTGAGGCGCCATCACTAGCCGGAGGGGCGCCGTCACTAGCCGGAGGGGCGCTGTCACTGGCCGGAGGGGCGTGGTCACTAGCCGGAGGGGCGCCGTCACTGGCCGGAGGGGCGCAGTCACTATCCGGAGGGGCGCTGTCACTGGCCGGAGGGGCGCAGTCACTATCCGGAGGGGCGCCGTCACTCGCTGGAGGGGCGTCGTCACTGGCCGGAGGGCGCTGTCACTAGCCGGGCGACGTCACTGGTCGGAGGGGCGCCGTCACTGGCCGGAGGGGCGCCTTCACTGGCTGGAGGGGGCGCCGTCACTGATCGGAGGGGCGCCGTCACTGGCCGGAGGGGCGCTGTCACGGGCCGAAGAGTGGCGCCCTCACTGGCCGGAGGGGCGACGTCACTGGTCGCAGGGCGCCGTCACTAGCCGGAGGGGCGTCACTGACCGGGGGGGGGGGACACCGTCACTGGTCGGAGAGGGCAGTCACTAGTTAGAGGGCGCCATCACTCGCCGGAGGGGCGCCGTCACTATCCGGAGGGGCGCCGTCACTGGCCGGAGGGGCGCCTTCACTGGCTGGAGGGGGCGCCGTCACTGGTCGGAGGGGCGCCGTCACTGGCCGGAGGGGCGCTGTCACGGGCCGAAGAGTGGCGCCCTCACTGGCCGGAGGGGCGCCGTCACCATACGGCAGGCATAGGGTTCCCATGTTAAATCAATGATTTTCAGACGAGGCTGGTTTGTACCTATCGTACATGTTTTAAACCCGCTAATTATTTATTATAATTCTGGTGAGCGGGTAATACTTTATTACCCGCTCACCAGAATTAGTTATTATTAGAGATGCAAAAATTTCCACAAAAAAAAACAAAACAGGAACCGGCCCCGCACCCCCACCGCTCATGCATGAGTTGGGACCGGCATCAAGTCCGGCCACATGTGGCAGCACCCGCCAGGCCCGGCACTCGGCAGCTAGCAATCTGCATGTTTACTCATTCTACACTTAAAATCTTTTAACAGGAATATTTATAGTTTGCAAGCATTTTGCACCATTTTAAGACGCACCACATTGAAACACCAATGGATAATGGATAATCATATCATAATAAGATAATCATAATCATAAATATCATAAAGATAATCACGCAAAACCAACAAAACCAAATGAACCATTGAGTAAAGAAATCCCACAAAAGTCAGAACTTGAGATAAATCAACAACAGACTAACAGGAGAGTCGAACAGGTCAAGGTGAGTGGACTTCTTTCATCTTTGGTCGTTTGCAAAAATAAAAAGCATGATAGAATCACGCAAAACCAAACGAGCAGCTTAAAATAAGTAAAAAAGTATGTAATAAGTATGCACTCATCACTCAACATCACACAATGCAATGTTTGGGTTGTAATTGTAATAGCTTCTACAAACAAGGTTGAGGTACGTAACCTACTACCTATTTGATCAATGTTGACATGGACTAGTACATAATAAATATACTTCACAGGATAATGGGGAAAAGGCATGTTTTCCTGGACATTTAGTATGACAAACGTACTAAAAACATTGGGAGTGACAATTGCACATCAAGGGCGGATCCAGCCGGCCGTTTTTTTTGTGTTTTTTTTCTTGGGGGGGGGGGGGGCAAACCGTTTTTAGCGGACATTACCTACCCCAATTTCGAATTTCTTACCGGATTTGGGCCACTTTATTTTGCAACCACACGATTTCTAATGTCTTTATATGTTTGTGTTTTTCGCTTTTCGACCCTTTGGGATATCGAAAAAGGTCAGCTGTCAGTCAGCTTATAGTTTGTATTGTTCCGGCATTGCCTTACAATGAGCAAAACTATGTCAATTGTCAGCTGTACCCAAGCCAGGCGAGGTACTCCAGCTGTACACAGCTGTACCCCCTGCGAGGCATGCAGGGGCGCCGACTGCTCAGTCACGACTCACAACGCATTATGCCGCCCTCGGAAGGTATCTCGTCGCCCTCGGAAGTATGGGTGGACCTTTTCATATAAAAGTTAGTGGGGCAAACTATCACATTGCCTGGTTGTTTTCCATGTTTGAAGTGAAAATGGTCATTTTAACGCCAAGGACCGTTCAAATCTGACAAAAGTTGGTGGGGCAAAGCGGGAAGTTGCTGGGGCCCCACCATTTGAATAAGAAACTCCACCCGCCCTCGCAAAACATCTTGCCGACCTCGAAAGGCATCATGCCGTCCTTGGAAGACATTATGCCGCCCTCTTCGGAAGACATATAGCCGCCCTCGAAAAGCATTTTGCCGCCCTCAGAACGCATTATACCGCCTTAAGCACGCATTATACCGCCCTTGGAAGGCATCATGCCGCCCTCGAAAGGCATTTTGCCGCCATCAGACGACGTCTTACCGCCCTCGGAAGGCATTCTGCCGCCCTTAGAGCGTATTATGCCGCCCTTAGAAGGCATCATGTCGCCCTTGGAAGACATCTTGCCGCCCTCGGAAGCATCTTGTCGCCATCGCAACTGTAATAAAGGGGCGCCACATTTTGGAAGAGGTGCGCCCATGAGCTTGGGCCAGTGACGTGCGCATAAATTCACAAAGGACCAGGTCATTGCCTTGAGGAGCACCACCCATTCGACAGGGGCGCCACCAATATTGGTGAACATTTTGCAAGGAGGGGGGGGGGGGGGGGGCGCCTCTCCTTCCTCACGTGCTCGTCGTACTTTTAACATTTTGTGGGGCGGCATCACTAGCCGGAGGGGCGCTGTCACTGGCCGGAGGGGCGCCGTCACTAGCCGGAGGGGCGCCTTCACTGGCTGGAGTGGGCGCCGTCACTGGTCGGAGGGGCGCCCGTCACTGGCCGGAGGGGCGCCGTCACTGATCGCTAGCTTTGCATGGGCGCCTTGGGTCCAAAGGACCAGGTTATGTCCTGAATGACCGTATACTCGGTACGCCACTGGCTTGGGCCCTCACTGACATAGGGGCGCACACATACTGGCGGGGCATTTTTTTTCCCCTTGGTTTTATTTTTTGTGAGTTTTGTAAAGGTCACTGGCCGGAGGGTCACTCAAAGGGATCGGCCCAGATCAAAGGGATCGGCCCAGACGCACAACCAGAAAACATGGGTGAAAATATGGGTGGATCTTTTCAGATAAAAGTTATTGGGGCAAACTATCACATTGCCTGGTTGTTTTCCATGTTTGAAGTGAAAATGGTCATTTTAACGCCAGGGACCGTTAAAATCTGACAAAAGTTGTTGGGCAAAGCGGGAAGTTGCTGGGGCCCCACCATTTGAATAGGAAACTCCACCCGCCCTCGCAAAACATCTTGCCGCCCTCGAAAGGCATCATGCCGTCCTTGGAAGGCATTATGCCGCCCTCTTCGGAAGACATATAGCCGCCCTCGGAAAGCATTTTGCCGCCCTCAGAACGCATTATACCGCCTTAAGCACGCATTATACCGCCCTTGGAAGGCATCATGCCGCCCTCGGAAGGCATTTTGCCGCCATCAGACAATGTTTTACCGCCCTCGGAAGGCATTCTGCCGCCCTTAGAGCGTATTATGCCGCCCTTAGAAGGCATCATGTCGCCCTCGGAAGACACCTTGCCGCCCTCGGAAGCATCTTGTCGCCATCGCAACTGTAATAAAGGGGCGCCACATTTTGGAAGAGCGGCGCCTATGAGCTTGGGCCAGTGGCGTGCGCATAAATTCACAAAGGACCAGGTCATTGCCTTGAGGAGCACCACCCATTCGACAGGGGCGCCAACAATATTGGTGAAAATTTTGCAGGGGGGGGGGGGCGAGCGAGCGACACCAGCCTCTCCTTCCTCACGTGCTCGTCGTACTTTTAACATTTTGTGGGGCGACATCAATAGCCGGAGGGGTGCCGTCACTAGCCGGAGGGGCGCTGTCACTGGCCGGAGGGGCGCCGTCACTAGCCGGAAGGGCACAGCTGGCCGCCCTGCCGGTAAGGCCCCGGCCGCCGCTCGCCCGGCCCGCCTGGACAGCGGCGAGTCAGCTGATCGGGCCGGCGGCGGGCCTGCTGACCCGGCCAAGGTCACTCGGCCTGGCGCCGCCGCCGCGGCTAGGGGCGGCGCCAGGCAGAGCCGAGTTACGGACTTCGTTCGAAGATTGGATTCCGGACAGCCCAATCGGTTTCACAGTCCTGGCAAGCGAGCCAGGACTTCCGAGGGGCATGAATTCTCGTCTGTGTCCTCCTGTGAGGATGTCTCCCGGAACAAGGACGAGCGACACCAGCCGGGCTCTCTCATCACGGTGATCTCTCGTCACAGAAGCTCTCCTGTTCCGAGCTGGCTGAGCAGAGGAGCCGAGTGCTGGAGCTCGAGCAGCACGTAGCGGCTCAGGGCGTCTTCATTGACGAGCTGGAGAACAGGCTGCGTCAGCGTGAGGACCGGACGGCGGAGCTGGGGGCGGCGCTGGATCAGGTGGAGGCGGACCAGAAGTGTAGCGAGCTGATCTTCGCCGGCACTGCGGTCCCGCCGCCGCCCGACGACGCGGACCATCGCGGCCCGCCGGAGGACGTCATTGGCGTAACGCTGGATCTCCTGAGGCGTCTTCTGCCGACGGTCGAACTGAGGCGAGAGGACATCGCCTCCTGCATTCGCATCGCACGGGGCAAGAAGATCCTATGTAAGTTCTTTCGCACGGGCCCACTGACTCCCCGTTACCAGCAGCTGTACGACAGTCGGTTCTCGCTGAAAGACTCTCGCCCTGAGGATCGACTGTTTATTAACGAAAATCTGTCAAAAATGCGGTTCGATATTTTTCAAAAACTTTTACAAGAAAAGCGAGTCAAGAGAGTGCATTCTGTGTTTAGTAAAAACGGAGCAGTGTTCTGTAGAGCTGTCATGCACGGTATGCGAGTCTCGAACGTGCAATAAATCCCTGAAGTGCTGCGAGGCTAGACAGTTTGGACCGTGGATTGTGCTTTCCGGTTCGTGTAAGTGTGCTCTGTTTTCTGAGTCGTCTTCTATGCCCATTGGCATCAGTTTGCTCGCCGTAGGAAGGCTATTTGTCCGGTCATGTCTCGAGTCCCCTGCAGCGGCCGCGTGCTGTCAGTGTACGAGCTGTCGCGTGTCATTTGATGATGGTTCACCCAGTTTATTCCACTTAACTGCACAATCATGCACTATTCCATTGGCTGTTTGAATGTTTAGGAATCGAGAGAAACGCCATGATATCCTAAACTTTATGAGAAACGCGAATTTTTCGATCGTTTGTTTAATTGATACTCACATATCCAGTGATCTATTCAACATCGTTAGGGCAGAGTGGGGAGGATCAGCATTCTTTAGTCCTGGTATGGCCCATGCGAGGGGTGTGGCAGTGTTTTTTCGCAGCAATTTCAGTTTTGAAGTTCATAGATCAGAAATTGACAACGAAGGAAACTTCATTATTCTGGATGTCGACTTGGATGCTTGTGGACGCTGCACGGTGGTAGTTTTGTACGGTCCCAATGAAGACAACCCAGGTTTCTACAGGTCTGTGTTTTCTGTTATAAGGATCTTTGATAACGACAATGTGTTAACTGTTGGCGATTGGAATGTTACGTTAAACCCTACTGTTGATACTTTACATTATAGGTCACTGGGGAACCAGCGGGCCAGAGCGGTTATTCTTGAGTTTATGGAGCAGGAGGGTATGCTCGATATCTGGAGAATGCAACACGCGTCAAAAAAGTAATTTACCTGGAGGCGGTCTTCCCCGCTAAAGCTAGTTAGACTAGATTATTTTCTGGTATCAGCAGCCATGGTGAGAAGAGTAACGCGATCTAACATTTTGGCAGGGTACCGCACTGACCACAGCCTGATTAGTATTGAGATGAATGTAAATGTGCGAAACAAACGAGGACTGTATTGGAAGTTTAACAATGCTTTGCTTAAGGACTCTACGTACATTAACTTGGTGAATAAGGAAATCGATTATGTGAAAAAGCAATACGCCGTTCCACTTTATGCGAGTACAGAGGTGGAAGAGAGCAGTGATATCGAACTGACCATTGATGAACAACTTTTCTTTGAAGTAATGTTATGTAAAATTAGGGGTATGACTATCGCATATGGGGCGAGGAAAAAGCGGGACAGAATTATGTGCGAGAAGGCTTTGCTCTGGCAAATGCAAATCGTGGAAGGACTATTTGGGGAAGAAGAAATGTATCGTCAACGCCTTGATAGCCTACAACAGGAACTCTCCGAATTGCGAAAGGTTAAACTTGCGGGCGCCGCCCAGAGAGCGTGTGCCCGTTGGGTACAAGAGGGAGAGTCGCCTACGAGGTATTTTTGTGGCTTGGAAAAACGACAGGGCGCTGCAAAATATATTGCTTGCCTTAATGTTGAGGGCGAGTTGGTTAGTGAGAATGACAAAGTGTTATAATATATAGAAGAGTATTTTTGCAATTTGTATAAATCATGAACATTAGAGAATGTGCTCAATTATCAGAGAGAGATCGGTATTAATTTCCCAAAGTTAACCTCTGAAGAATCCTGCTTGCTAGAGGGTTCTGTAACACTCAAGGATGCTAGCCTCGCACTGTCTGAATTGCGAAATGACAAATCACCAGGGCCGGACGGTTTCACAGGTAATTTTTTCAAAGTTTTTTGGAAACAGCTGGGTGGCTTTCTGGTTCGCTCTTTGAATAGTGGCTACGCTAAGGAGCTTCTCTCGTGGTCTCAAAGACAAGGAACTATTACATTAATTCCGAAACGTAACAAACCGAAAGAGTTCATAAAAAACTGGCGGCCAATCTCGCTTTTGAATACCACATTTAAGATATTATCAAGAATAATGGCTAATCGAATGCGATTGGTCATTGATAAGCTAATAGGACACGAACAAAAAGGGTTCATGAAGGGGCGATATATAGGTGAATGCACGCGCACAGTGTATGACGTAATGTGGGAAGTGAAACATTCTCGGAATTCAGGAAACATAATGTTGCTAATGGCAGATTTTCAAAATGCCTTCGATTCCTTGGATCATGCTTTCATCCAGGAGGTTATGAATATGTTTAACTTCGGGGATAGCTTCAGAAAATGGATTCGAGTAATGTTTGCTGGTGCTGAATCGACTATTTGTCAAAATGGTACGTCAACTCCATTTTTTTACTTAGAACGGGGCTGTAGACAAGGCGACTGTTGTTCACCTCTTCTTTTTGTTTTGTGCGCTGAAATCTTGGCTATTATGACTCGAGAAAATACACAGATTAAAGGGAAATAATTACCTTTTTCCACAAAAATGGAGTTAGCACTTGAAATCGCCAGACGAGACCAAAATATATTGTAAATTCATCACATTTTGCATGAAAACTTTCCTACCGAAAGATATTTCAAGTTAAAGTTGATAAGCGTTCCACACTTTTAACGACCGGTACTTGCAAGTACTTTTGGTCCTCATCAAAATGCGGGCTTTTCCCGTATTGGTTTTTTACGCAATGGAGTGGAAAATATATTGTGCGTTCTGCTTGTTGTGATTATATGCCCGGCGATCTTCTAAAACTAACAGCGATTGGAAAAAGTGGCAATAAAATCGGAAGCTCATCGATGCACATCAACATAGTTAGTGTTAGAAAGCATCATAGTTAAAAGCATCATAGTTAGTGGTTGCGACCCTCAATTTCTTAAAATAAATTCATTTGTTTTCAACATTAGGAGTATTGTATAATTTGTCTGTGGATGTATATAACACTATGCTTTATATTATCATGAAAAATAATAATTTTTCCCCAAAAGACTAACAAACGATAACACAAAACTGGCAATTAAATCGGAAGCTCATCGATGCACATCGACGGCGACCTATTTAGCGTCGGCGATTTGTTTACAAAGCATTGTCATGCTTCTCGGCGCACTTAACCATTGTGGAGAGTTGTTGCTGATTGCTGTTGCTGATTTGTGGAGAGTTGTTGCGCTTTCGTTCTCCATGGCAACCAGGCGTGAGCCAATGAAAAGCCAGAACGTATTCCCTTTCTGGCTTTTGATTGGCTGACGCCTGGTTGCCATGGAGAACGAAAGCGCTACTAGCGTGTGTCCGAGCAGCGCTCAGTTTGGTCGGAAATGTCACAGAGCCTCCAAAAATGCCGCAATCGATGTGAACAATGGTAGGGAAGGGCGAATTTGTCAATGACCTTCATGAAGTACACAAGGTACTTGTTTTGTATTTTTCCCAAACTTACAACTTCGAATTTAGGAATAATTTTATTTAATTCTTAAATTTAAATAAAATAATTTTAAAACCATAGCGGTAGCCTAAGAAATTGTTGCTAACAAAATCAAAAGGTCATTATTTCCCTTTAAGGGTTTTGTTAAAGACGACACCGAGTGTAAACTCGAGCAGTATGCCGATGATACAACTTTTATCTTGGACGGTACCCATAGAAGTTTAAACACTTGTCTGGGCGGAACATTACATACGTTCGGAAAATTTCAGGGTTGGGGTTAATTTCAGGGCTGGGGTTAAAATGACTCAGGTTTTCTGGATGGGGACCGGCAATGTACCTGCTTTTTAGCAGACTCGGGTTTGTCAATAGCTGAGGATAGGTTTCAACTACTTGGCATTGAATTCACTAGGCAAATGACGGATATGACGGAGCGTAACGTAAAGAAAAAAGTCGAGAATATTGCAAATCTGCTCTATCTCTGTACGGGAAACGAACGGTGGTGAAAACCCTAGCCCTGTCAATGTTAACGCATGTTTTCAGTGGTTTGCCCTCGCCGCCAAAAACGCCTTTTCATTATTTACAGGTAATGTTCTTTAAATTTATATGGGATAACAAGCAGGACAAAATCAAACGTTCACTGATGTATACCAGGTTTAATGTTCCTAACGTCACTTTGTACGACTGTGCTTTGAAGGTGTCATGGATCAAGAGAGCCATATTGAAGAGTCATGAGTTCTGGAATATACTCCTAAGCTCAAATTGCTACAGACTCAGAGAATTACTAGTCACGGGCGATAGTAGCTTAAAACATTTTCAGGGCACTGGTGTGGGTCGCAACATTTTTTGGCAAAGCGTACTTGAGTGCTGGGACGTTCTGAAAGCAAGTTGTGTTCAACCTGATGATTTTTATAATCAACCCATTCACTTGTCATCCAACTTATTAATAGGAAGAACTCCGTTTTGGAATAGGGCTCTATTTGAAGCTGGATGCAGGCTGGTGGGAGATCTATATCGATCGGATGGGGTTATAAAATCTTTTGACGAGTTAAACAGAGATTTCCCAATCCCGTTTAGCAGGATAGTCTTGCAGGGTTTGGTTAGAGTGACAAGGCAGACTTACGGAGGTAAAAGTACTTCAATAAAGTTACCAGGGCCACTTCGACCCAAAGCAGTCGAATGTTTGTTTGCCCAGAAGGCTGGCAATCGGTCTGTTTACACTGCTCTATTGGGACATCATTATCCTGCTCTTCCGGATCTCACTAAGGCAGAAGTAAAATGGAACGGGGACCTTAATGCAGATATAGACTGGCCGACGGTTTATTGGAGACATAGACGTTGTACAAAAAATAAGAAAATCGTTTGGTTCCAAGATAGACTACTGCATCGCATATTAACAACAAATGAGTTTATGTCAAAGTTTACTGACACCGATCCAAGATGTTCTTTCTGTAAAATAGAAACAGAATCGTTGATTCACCTATTTTGTCGCTGTGAGGTAATAATCGGGCTGTGGTCTGCGGTCGAGCATGCTGCTATAATGTCGGGGGTTAATTTGTTGCTGGATGAAAAAAAAAACCATTATAATAGGGCATAACGTTAATGACGCAAGCATTCCGGAAACGAAAAGAAACATAGTTCGCCAAATGGTTTTGTTGTTTAAGTTTTACATTTACCGAGCAAAAGTCGTCTCCAGTCAAGTGAACTTTAAGTCGGCGTTTGCATATGTGCAGGGCATGATAGCTGCAGACCGACCTATACCGAAGGCGGATAGCACTGATAAGGCAAATGATATACATATGGCATATGAATGGGCTATACATATGCTGGACCATTAAATATCACGGACGGATTGAGTCCTGATTGGATGTATTTTCGAATGTCATGTCGATGAAATGTCGTGTGTGTGTGTGTGTGTGTGTGTGTGTGTGTGTGTGTGTGTGTGTGTGTGTGTGTGTGTGTGTGTGTGTGTGTGTGTGTGTGTGTGTGTGTGTGTGTGTGTGTGTGTGTGTGTGTGTGTGTGTGTGTGTGTGTGTGTGTGTGTGTGTGTGTGTGTGTGTGTGTGTGTGTGTGTGTGTGTGTGTGTGTGTGTGTGTGTGTGTGTGTGTGTGTGTGTGTGTGTGTGTGTGTGTGTGTGTGTGTGTGTGTGTGTGTGTGTGTGTGTGTGTGTGTGTGTGTGTGTGTGTGTGTGTGTGTGTGTGTGTGTGTGTGTGTGTGTGTGTGTGTGTGTGTGTGTGTGTGTGTGTGTGTGTGTGTGTGTGTGTGTGTGTGTGTGTGTGTGTGTGTGTGTGTGTGTGTGTGTGTGTGTGTGTGTGTGTGTGTGTGTGTGTGTGTGTGTGTGTGTGTGTGTGTGTGTGTGTGTGTGTGTGTGTGTGTGTGTGTGTGTGTGTGTGTGTGTGTGTGTGTGTGTGTGTGTGTGTGTGTGTGTGTGTGTGTGTGTGTGTGTGTGTGTGTGTGTGTGTGTGTGCGTGCGTGCGTGCGTGCGTGCGTGCGTGCGTGCGTGCGTGCGTGCGTGCGTGCGTGCGTGCGTGCGTGCGTGCGTGCGTGCGTGCGTGCGTGCGTGCGTGCGTGCGTGCGTGCGTGCGTGCGTGCGTGCGTGCGTGCGTGCGTGCGTGCGTGCGTGCGTGCGTGCGTGCGTGCGTGCGTGCGTGCGTGCGTGCGTGCGTGCGTGCGTGCGTGCGTGCGTGCGTGCGTGCGTGCGTGCGTGCGTGCGTGCGTGCGTGCGTGCGTGCGTGCGTGCGTGCGTGCGTGCGTGCGTGCGTGCGTGCGTGCGTGCGTGCGTGCGTGCGTGCGTGCGTGCGTGCGTGCGTGCGTGCGTGCGTGCGTGCGTGCGTGCGTGCGTGCGTGCGTGCGTGCGTGCGTGCGTGCGTGCGTGCGTGCGTGCGTGCGTGCGTGCGTGCGTGCGTGCGTGCGTGCGTGCGTGCGTGCGTGCGTGCGTGCGTGCGTGCGTGCGTGCGTGCGTGCGTGCGTGCGTGCGTGCGTGCGTGCGTGCGTGCGTGCGTGCGTGCGTGCGTGCGTGCGTGCGTGCGTGCGTGCGTGCGTGCGTGCGTGCGTGCGTGCGTGCGTGCGTGCGTGCGTGCGTGCGTGCGTGCGTGCGTGCGTGCGTGCGTGCGTGCGTGCGTGCGTGCGTGCGTGCGTGCGTGCGTGCGTGCGTGCGTGCGTGCGTGCGTGCGTGCGTGCGTGCGTGCGTGCGTGCGTGCGTGCGTGCGTGCGTGCGTGCGTGCGTGCGTGCGTGCGTGCGTGCGTGCGTGCGTGCGTGCGTGCGTGCGTGCGTGCGTGCGTGCGTGCGTGCGTGCGTGCGTGCGTGCGTGCGTGCGTGCGTGCGTGCGTGCGTGCGTGCGTGCGTGCGTGCGTGCGTGCGTGCGTGCGTGCGTGCGTGCGTGCGTGCGTGCGTGCGTGCGTGCGTGCGTGCGTGCGTGCGTGCGTGCGTGCGTGCGTGCGTGCGTGCGTGCGTGCGTGCGTGCGTGCGTGCGTGCGTGCGTGCGTGCGTGCGTGCGTGCGTGCGTGCGTGCGTGCGTGCGTGCGTGCGTGCGTGCGTGCGTGCGTGCGTGCGTGCGTGCGTGCGTGCGTGCGTGCGTGCGTGCGTGCGTGCGTGCGTGCGTGCGTGCGTGCGTGCGTGCGTGCGTGCGTGCGTGCGTGCGTGCGTGCGTGCGTGCGTGCGTGCGTGCGTGCGTGCGTGCGTGCGTGCGTGCGTGCGTGCGTGCGTGCGTGCGTGCGTGCGTGCGTGCGTGCGTGCGTGCGTGCGTGCGTGCGTGCGTGCGTGCGTGCGTGCGTGCGTGCGTGCGTGCGTGCGTGCGTGCGTGCGTGCGTGCGTGCGTGCGTGCGTGCGTGCGTGCGTGCGTGCGTGCGTGCGTGCGTGCGTGCGTGCGTGCGTGCGTGCGTGCGTGCGTGCGTGCGTGCGTGCGTGCGTGCGTGCGTGCGTGCGTGCGTGCGTGCGTGCGTGCGTGCGTGCGTGCGTGCGTGCGTGCGTGCGTGCGTGCGTGCGTGCGTGCGTGCGTGCGTGCGTGCGTGCGTGCGTGCGTGCGTGCGTGCGTGCGTGCGTGCGTGCGTGCGTGCGTGCGTGCGTGCGTGCGTGCGTGCGTGCGTGCGTGCGTGCGTGCGTGCGTGCGTGCGTGCGTGCGTGCGTGCGTGCGTGCGTGCGTGCGTGCGTGCGTGCGTGCGTGCGTGCGTGCGTGCGTGCGTGCGTGCGTGCGTGCGTGCGTGCGTGCGTGCGTGTGTGTGTGTGTGTGTGTGTGTGTGTGTGTGTGTGTCGTGCAACATGCCTATATGTGTGCGTCCCCGCCCATACCCAACCGGGCCAACCTGAGACCGGCCCTTGCAAGGGCCGGTCGGTCGGCCGGGCGCGCGACGCGCCAGTCTAACGGACTGACGGGTCGCGCGCCCGGCCGGCCGATGGGGCACTGCAACGCGATGTAAAGCGCGAGGCAGTGCGGGCGGGGGCTGCGGCCTGTCTGGAGCGTCGGGGAGGTACCCCACAGCTCTCTCCGGCCGGGGCGGTAACCCCCAGACCTCCCCGGAGCCGGGACGGTTTTTTGCCAATACGGGCACCGTTCCGGCTTGGCCAGACGGGCTGCACAGATGCCGATGCGGCACCATGTTTGTGCGTGGGGGTGCGTGCGTAGTGTGTATATGTAGTGTGTAATGCAATACATATGTTGGAAAGCTAATACACAACAGCATACCTGAAAAAAAAAACTAGCCGGAGGGGCGCTGTCACTGGCCAGAGGGGCGCCGTCACTAGCCGGAGGGGCGCCGTCACTGGCCGGGGGGCGCCGTCACTATGCGGAGGGGCGCCGTCACTCGCTGTAGGGGCGTCATCACTGGCCGGAGGGTCGCCGTCACTGGCCGGAGGGGCACCTCACTGGCCGGAGGGCGCTGTCACTAGCCGGAGGGGCGACGTCACTGGTCGGAGGGGCGCCGTCACTAGCCGGAGGGGCGTCACTGATTAGGGGGGGGGGGGGCCGTCACTGGCCGGAGAGGGCAGTCACTAGTTAGAGGGCGCCGTCACTCGCCGGAGGGGCGCCGTCACTATCCGGAGGGGCGCCGTCACTGGCCGGAGGGGTGCCTTCACTGGCTGGAGGGGGCGCCGTCACTGGTCGGAGTGGCGCCCTCACTGGCCAGAGTGGCGCCGTCACTGGCCGGAGGGGCGCCGTCACTGATCGCCAGCTTTGTATGGCCGCTTCGGGTCCAAAGGACCACCAGGTCATGTCCTGAATGACTCGGTACGCCACTGGCTTGGGCCCTCACTGACATAGGGGCGCACACATACTGGCGGGGCATTTTTTTCTCTCTTCCCCTTTGTTTTATTTTGTGTGAGTTTTTAAAGGTCACTGGCCGGAGGGTCACTCAAAGGGATCGGCCCAGATCAAAGGGATCAGCCCAGACGCACAACCAGAAAACACATTTCGGGAAGGGGAGGATACGGCTGTTGAGGTCGTCATCTCCAGTCCAAAAGGGGCCTCATTTCCGATCCAAAGGGGTGCAGCCGGCACTCACGACTCGAGAGGCGACACCTATACACAATAAAACCAAGGGAAACAAAAACAAAAAACCAAAAAAATGTCCCGCCAGTATGTGTGCGTCAGTGAGGGCCTAAGCCAGTGCCGTACCGAGTCATTCAGGACATGACCTGGTCCTTTGGACCCGAGGCGCCCATGCAAAGCTGGCGATCAGTGACGGCACCCCTCCGGCCAGTGACGGCGCCACTCTGGCCAGTGAGGGCGCCACTCTTCGGCCCGTGACAGCGCCCCTCCGGCCAGTGACGGCGCCCCTCCGGATAGTGACGGCGCCACTCCGGCGAGTGACGGCCCCTCTAACTAGTCACTGCCCTCTCCGGCCAGTGACGGTGCCTCCCCCCCAGTCAGTGACGCACCTCCGGCTAGTGACGGCGCCCCTCCGACCAGTGACGTCGCCCCTCCGGCTAGTGACAGCGCCCTCCGGCCAGTGAGGTGCCCTTCCGGCCAGTGACGGCGCTCCTCCGGATAGTGACGGCGCCCCTCCGGCGAGTGACGGCGCCCTCTAACTAGTGACTGCCCTCTCCGGCCAGTGACGGTGCCTCCCCCCCAGTCAGTGACGCCCCTCCGGCTAGTGACGGCGCCCCTCCGACCAGTGACGTCGCCCCTCCGGCTAGTGACAGCGCCCTCCGGCCAGTGAGGTGCCCTTCCGGCCAGTGACGGCGACCCTCCGGCCAGTGACGACGCCCCTCCAGCGAGTGACGGCGCCCCTCCGGATAGTGACGGCGCCCCCCGGCCAGTGACGGCGCCCCTCCGGCTAGTGACAGCGCCCCTCCGGCTAGTGACGGCGCCCCTCCGGCTAGTGATGGCGCCCCACACAATGTTAAAAGTACGACGAGCACGTGAGGAAGGAGAGGCGCCCCCCCCCCCCTGCAAAATGTTCACCAATATTGGTGGCGCCCCTGTCGAATGGGTGGTGCTCCTCAAGGCAATGACCTGGTCCTTTGTGAATTTATGCGCACGCCACTGGCCCAAGCTCATGGGCGCCCCTCTTCCAAAATGTGGCGCCCCTCTATTACAGTTGCGATGGCGACAAGATGCTTCCGAAGGCGGCAAGGTGTCTTCCGAGGGCGACATGATGCCTTTTAAGGGCGGCATAATACGCTCTAAGGGCGGCAGAATGCCTTCCGAGGGCGGTAAGATGTCGTCTGATGGCTGCAAAATGCCTTCCGAGGGCGGCATGATGCCTTTTAAGGGCGGTATAATGCGTGCTTAGGGCGGTATAATGCGTTCTGAGGGCGGCAAAATGCTTTCCGAGGGCGGCAGTATTTCTTCCGAAGAGGGCGGCATAATGCCTTCCAAGGACGGCATGATGCCTTTCGAGGGCGGCAAGATGTTTTGCGAGGGCGGGTTCAGTTTCTTATTCAAATGGTGGGGCCCCAGCAACTTCCCGCTTTGCCCCACCAACTTTTGTCAGATTTGAACGATCCCTGGCGTTAAAATGACCATTTTCACTTCAAACATGGAGAACAACCAGGCAATGTGATAGTTTGCCCCACTAACTTTTATCTGAAAAGATCCACCCATACTTACGAGGGCGACGAGATACCTTCCGAGGGCGGCATAATGCGTTGTGAGTCGTGACTGAGCAGTCGGCGCCCCTGCATGCCTCGCAAGGGGGGGGGGGGGGGGCTGCGAGTGCATGTGTCGCCTCTCGAATCGTGAGTGCCGGCTGCACCCCTTTGGATCGGAAATGAGGCCCCTTTTGGCGAAAATATTACTCATTACAATAACACACAAAGTGAGACGATATGACATACACAACATGATACATAACGACACGCAGACTGAACGCGGGAGTCGGCGCTGAACAGGTCATTCAACATTCGCACAGGTAGGGGCAAGGCAATTTGACCCATCCCAAAGGTTTTCCAACGCAGTTTCCCGACGGTTCGACATAGCACCACCAACTATGCATTACTGTAGACAAATGAATAGCCGATCTTTTGATACAAAACACAAATATGATATAGGTGCAAGGTCACTGACTCAGAGCGGGTCAGATTCAGGTCATGATTTCCAGGAAAGGTAATTCGCAGGGCAAATCACACTAATGTGACAGCACGAACAAGTACAAGCAGTGAAATGTGTTTCATAACCCGGAGCAATGCTTGCTATTTTCGAGATCACAGATTGAACAACCCCCCACCCGCGCTTGTCACATTCACCCAACCAGTCGGACATCAACATCAACCAACCAGTGGCGCATCATCTATAACGGATTGTCTTTGTAGCCACTGTAAAAACCTTGCGGGCTTTACAGTTCACAGTACGCGCGTCGGATCCTACAGACGATGCACGAAGGGATGACGCGCCGATGCCCTCGTCCAAGCGATCCCCACCTGGCAAGGACACAGCAAAAACAAAGCTGTTCATAAAACAACAAATTAATTGTTATAGTTGACTTCTGAAACACTTTATTACCAAATAAATGCAAACAATAGGTTTGTTAACTTTGTTATTAATCATAATGCTACCAAAGAAGTTGGAGTGATAAATTGTTGACCGAGGCATGGTTATGCGATGTCATCTGGGTAAACTGCAATCCGAAGAATTGTATACTTTGTGTAGGTCGGATCCCACAGCAGACCCCCAACCATCAGCTTTAAGTATTCTTTACCAGGGCTTGCTGTTTTTCTGACCTTAACTTAAAACCTAACTTGAAGGCTAGGCAGCAGATTGTGATCATTGCCAAAATGACATACAGTCAGTGTAGAGAAAATTAAGGCGTTGGCGATGAGCGAAATTATGATATAAAATTGCTTACCACCACATGGCATAGTGGCGGTATGCCTGAAACCGGAACTGCCGGAGAAGGCCTTCCACGTCGCCTTGCACCGGCTCCGCCTCCCCCCACCGCTCGTTGTGCTGGATACGACCCAGTTGCAGCATGATTGGATCCAGCACAACAAGTTGCAACTCCTGGAAAACATTGCAGGACAGATTTAGGACAAAAAATGTAACCAGTTTTTTTTTTTTGGGGGGGGGTCTGCTGATGGTGTGGTAACAAATTTATACAACTTTCGATGTACTATTACACGTATGTAAGGCTCGGTTATATAGCCACACATGCAACTGGAGACACATGCAACTGGAGGCTCGGTTATATAGCACACTGTCATTCGCGTCGTTACACCGTGGTGAAAATCGGAGCCTGCGAAAATGTTTGCTGCTGGGAATCGAAATCGGGTCTTTAGATCCAGAGTCTGACACACCAAACCACTCGTCCACATACGTCATACATTCCCACATTTGATAAACTAACATTATCAAGCAGTACATCATTTGGACATTGACTACCTATCAATGTGACTCCTGACTGAATATTGAGTAACATGTTTGTCTAATAAGCAGCTACCTTTCATTAGCACAACTGCGGGCATGTTCCACCATAGCAAACAGCACACAGACATGGTGTTTGAAGACAGGTTGTGGAGTGGGAAATTCAGCCAAAAATAAGCATTAAGAGTGGAATATTCAGCCTAAAAAGACCATATGATGAACTAGGCTTTGACAAAACTGACCAATCAGAATTGGCTGTTACAAATGGCAATACTTTTCAGCCTGTGGAGGAAAACGGTTTAGTGTATGCTAATGCTTCTAGTTATCAAATACATCTTAGTTTAGGGAGTGGAAAATTCACAGTAAAACTGAGAGAAAGAGTGGAAGAATATTATCCATAGGGTGTCATTTTTTACCAAAATTTTGAAATCCTATGACACTGCTCCATGCACGCCAATGATTTAGATACCCAGTGGGTGTAATGATACCCAGTGGATATGAGCAGCAATGCTTCAGTTTGGCAGCGCGTATACTACTTGTGGGAAATACTTGTGGGAAAAAAAAAATATACTACTTGTGGGACTTGTGGGAAAGTGGCGGCTGATAGGTCCCTAACCACACACCAAATTTAAACACAATCGGCTCAGACATTCCTGCGATATATAATAGGGGTGTGCACGTGCGCACGTGCAGAGGCACCCCACCCATGACTTGTGGGAAAGTGGCGGATGAGAGGTCCTTAACCACACACCAAATTTGAATTCAATCGCCTCAGCCATTCCTGCGATATAGAATAGGGGTGCGCACGTGCGCACGTCCAGAGGCACCCCATACCTGACTTTGGAAAAGCGGCGGCTGAGGGGTCCCTAACCACATACCAAATTTGAACATAATCGGCTCAGCCGTTCCTGAGATATATCATAGGGGTGTGCACGTGCGCACGTGCAGAGGCACCCCACCACTAACTTGTGGGAAAGTGGCGGCTGAGGGGTCCCTAAACACACACCAAATTTGAACACAATCGGCTCAGCCGTTGCGGAGTTATTGCGAGGAAACACCTTCCAACACCCTTCACGCGGCACGCGGCACGCGGCACGCGGCACGCGCGGTAGAAGTCACCCCCGTGAGTCGGCACTGGTCTCAAACAGGGTAGGTTGAATGGGGCTACTCAGCAAAGAAGCCCGCTTGTCAATCGGACGTGGGGTTGCAGAGATATTAGCTTCTCAAAAGCGTCGCCACGGGCCGGGTCGGGTCGGGCCGCTCATATTCAGATTTTTCCCATATACCAAGGAAAGACGAGCGAGCGCTTCTCGCTCGCTCGTAATCACTGCGATGGGAGCTGCTCATGTATGCATACGTATATTGGCAGCAGCTGGCAGGCCGCGTTGATCATGCGGTAAACACGAATAAGTACCACTATGTTGACGTTATGGCAGCTGAGGTGTAGAAATCAAGTCATGCTAGGCCTTAACTATGAAGTAAACCAGTTTTTTTATTGTAGCCGCTCACGTAAGAAAACGTGTCGAAGCAAATCGATGGCACTTACTACAAACTGAGCATGCTTTCAATTTTTTTTGCTCATATTCATATCAACGTGATAACTGAAGGAAGCTGAACTTGACGCACATGTTTGGGCCAGGGTAAAACATAATTATTCTGTAACTGGCACATCACCAGGGCGGTCAGACTATACAAAATGACAGTGATGCACAATGCACATGGGTTAACCCTCGCCAGTGCAGGGTGGGGGATGGGGAGTTGACACCACCCCCTCGGTTTTTCGGGAATTACTCGCGTAAATATCAACCGATTGCGATGAAACTTTCAGTCCCCTACTTGTAAACAATTTGACACATATTCTGAAATTTGTTAAGTTGTAGGTCACATGATCCGTGACCTTTGACCTGTTTTTCAAGGTCATGTCAGGCGCAACTGGCGTCCCGTGGTATTGATCCTTGTAACTTGTGCAGTTGCATAGTGTTTGTTGTTCAGGAAGCATATGCACAAGTGTTTTCAGGTGACAGTTGTGGTTTCCATTGATATTGTGACCTCGATTGACCTTTTCAGAGGTCAACCGAGGTCACTGACCTCCAATGACCTGACATGACCTGACATGACGTTTTTGGAATTTGTCAGTTTTAGGACATTTTTTTTTACGCTGATTACGAATTTGGCACCCATAAGCATTATGATATGCTCATTCACTAACTCGATAACATTTAATTTATACGCATTTTCAATTTTGATGACATTTGGGTCATTGACATGACCTCAGAGGTCCCCTAATTACCTAGGATCTTAAACGTCCCCTAATTAAGAGGTCCCCTAATTACCTAGGGCCACACGCTCGTTTTTTAATCGAAGCTCTAGCCCAATTAGGGGCGAAACGTTAGGAGGGGGGGGGGGGTCGTACCACCCCCCCCCCCCTGCACGGTCACGCACTGATCGGACGAGGGTTAAAAGGACAGATAACGCATCTCGCTGCGTGTGATGCACTGCTGATTTTCACAGCAAGTCTGCTCCGCCGCAGACGGCATCGGTTGGCATCTGATGGAGACAGATTCATGTTGCATGCTATGCAGCTATCAAAATTATATCTACGTGACTTTTTATGAGTGAAGCAAGTAAAGTGAACCTGGTGCGCCAAACTGTGGCACTATGTCAGAGCTCAACAGCATTTAACGTAAAGAAACATATTTTTTGCACAACAATCTTTACATGAAACCTCAATTAATATCCGGATTATTGCTCACGATATGCATACACAGTGGTCATAATTGGAATATGCGCAACAACGCAACCTTACAGTCAAGCATGTTGATGCAACAGTTGTGAATTAAAATTGCAAGGTTATATGAATGCAGACCAGCACCAACCTGGTACAGCGGCACCACTCGGGTCCTGGTGTAGCCGGCACGGGCGAAGCTGGCCGAACAGCTGTTGCTGCCGGCCGCGGCTGGGTGGGGCGTGCAGGTGCTGCTTCTGCAGCGGCCCCTGGACGAACAGGAGCCGCTGCTCGAGGCGCTCCAGGACGCCTGGGCGCCGCGGCAGCTGCCGCCTCAGGCCTGGGCGATGGTGGTGGCAGGCGGTCGGCATACGCCCAACGCACGTCTGGGCGCTCGATTAGGATCGTGCCGAGCAGGTCCAGCACTATGGCTGTCGGCGCTGCCTGCAAAGACGCCTCTAACAACGTTTGATGCAGATGAAACATACATGTAATGTCCTGCTAAGTGCCTATCACATATTCATGGAATTATGAAGCGTTAAAACGTGAAATTCAATTAGGGACTCTTTCAGGTACACAATTGGCAAAACACATCAATTACTTGTGTTTCCTACTTTTTTACCAAAACAAAATAAGCAAACACTTGTTTTACATATAACATATGGCTTGTAAGTGCTGGACTAAGTCAAACAAACTGGACTAAAAGACACAAGGGACGAAAATAATCACGCTGGCTGATTGATGTGAATATTCTTCTTGAAACAGCGAACGGGAGCCAGCGACACAGATGTAGCTTTAATAATTCCTGGCGGTTGTGCAAAATACAGGCAAGAAATGCCAAATAAAGACTAAGTACATGGATTCGAGATTAGACTACACTATGGAAGAAACCGCAAACGAAGCTACAAACATGCAAACCTGGCTAATGTGAACAAAATGTGCGCCATATGACGTAATAGTCGACAAAACAGAAAGCTAAAGTTATTATCAATGATACAAATATGCATGTCATTTGCTGCTAATATATGACTAATAGTAGTACACTCTCACTAATGCCAACATCATACATGACGAAAAACATAATAACTACAACACATGTGCTTGATCTATAAAGCTCTAAAATGCTACTGCTACTAAAGCAATGTGCAATTAAAATGGTGCGAACTGTTTGAAATGATTGCTCTGAGGTCTGCTGCATGAAACAGCACTGACTGCTGTCTTCTGTGTCTGTAAAAACAATAATCAGTACTAATTTGCCTGCTGAGTATCTTACAAAGACAATATGGAAATGAATGAACTACTTCATTATATATGAATGTAACAACTGACAAGGGATTGTGATCATGGCCAGAATGACATATATTTTCATATATATGCCATATATTTTGTAAAAACATATTCTAAGAAACACGCATGTAAACTGGAAACAACATATACCATTAGGTTCAGGTTAGGTATATGAATTCAGATTAGGTGCTTAGGTTCATTAATATAGAAAAATATAACCAAACACAGGATTAGAATACATACATTAAGTCCGGCTGGAAAAGCTGACGTCTTGGCCCCCTGCTCCTACCACGCCTCTGGGGCCTCCTTTCAGACATGCTGCATATAGAGGGGGCAAGTTAGGTTGGTGTGAAGTGGTTTTACTCAATTCAACTTCTATCTGCAATTATGTAGTGAATAAGGGAAGTGGAGTAACAACTGTTCTTTCCAGTTATGTAGTGTTTCACACTTATTCACAAATAGCATGCAAACTCATTCAAGGTGCAATGGTTCAGAGGGCATAGTGCACTGCCAAAATATGATGAAGCTGATACTAAATATTGTTGTGCTTTATATGCGAGTGCAAACATAACTTGATGAACAACATGCCCTACCTGTACTGAAGGAGCATTAGCTGAAGGAGCAAATTCACAGACTGCCTCCCAAAATGGTACCTGTCTAATAATGTTTAGATGCACTTGCAGTTATGTGTAGACAAATAAAAACAAAGGCATAAAAACATTATTGAATGTTCCTGCAACATGCCAGACTGCAAAGCATAGCATGTACATGCCCAAGATGAACAGTGATTATCTATACTGCAGGCAAGATTATGGTCAGTTTATCCAGTTTTTAGTGATGGCATACACAATTCACTCCTGAACATCTTGGTGCACACACACCTGGAACACCTGGTGCACACACACACTCAGCACACACCTGAAAATAGCGAAATGTATGCCTGAGTTGGTGTGCATGCTGACAAGATCTTGTCATGGCCTACAATGCAACATTTGCATGTCAAAATGTTTAGGTTTAGGTTGGGTGAGCTGGGTGTAGACAGGGTCTATTTGGTGCTCTCTTCTTCATAGGTTTGGACATGTTGCCAGGGTACTTTGTGGCCCAGTGTTGGTCAAGTCTGTTTTTGAAAGAATTGGTGGACTCAGCAGTTACAACTTCTTGTGGGAGTTCATTCCACGGTGTAACAAGTCTATTTGCACAAAACAAACTGTTGGGGTCCATGTTGGTTTGTCTTGTCAGGATCTTGTACATTTCTATCAGGTCGCCCCTCAGGATCCTCTCTTCAATACTAAGTAGTTTGAGTTCTCTCAAGCGTTCCTCATACGTTAGATGTTTTATCCGTCCAACCATCTTAGTCACTCTCCAGTCCTCTGTACCGTTTCAAGTGCCCTGACATCCTGTACCATGTATGGACCAGCTGCTTGTATACCATACTCCAGATGTGGCCTAACATATGTGGTATATAAAATCTTGAAGTTTTTCATATCCAGTCTATCAAATATCATCCTCAGTCTTTGAAGTGCTGATATTGCTTTGCTACCTGTCCTCTTGCAGTGAGTTGTTGGCTTGAGGTTGTCTGTTACATACACTCCAATGTCTTTTTCTACTGTAGTTACTTTAAGTATTCTTTGTAAACTGTTTTTTTTTCTTTCATGACATATTTTGCTTTACTGTTTGTTGCTCCACAATGCATTATCTGACACTTCAGATGATCAAACTTGAGGAGCAACTCTTCAGACCACTTCTCCAAAGTAGTTAAATCCTTTTGTAACAGTTTGGCATCGTGTGGGTTAGTGAATCGTCTGTACATTTTGGTATCATCTGCAAACATCTTTGTGACTTCACCATTGTCGGCAATTCATTGACATAGATCAAGAAAAGGACAGGTCCCAAGACTGATCCCTGTGGGACTCCACTGGTCACCATACTCCACTCGGATCTTCCACCACCCACAGTCACCTGTTGTCTTGTTGTCACCCACAGTCAACTATTTATGCCTAAGATAATACAATTGAAAGAAACGAATTGTGCCCTGTGGCTTATGCTAATACAGCCGTTGCAAACTTGGGTAGTCAGTAATCCTAGTGCGCAAGTACCGACGGAGCTAGGTTATAGGTACCTACCCTGGGTCTGATAATGCACGTTTGTTTACTGATGGGTTACTCCACACAGCCTTTGGGCTTAAGTAGCAAAATCCTTACCTTACATCAAATTTGCTGCTGAACCGAGGTCGCCGCACGTCGCCAGTCGTGTCCGATCAAGGCCGTATATGGTTTGGTCTAGCAATCTTGGTATAAGGTGTCTGACAACCAGACACGTAGCCAGGATTTCGTCCAGGGAGGGGCGGCGCCTCGAAAGGGCCCCTTCCCGAGCGTTGAAAGGGCCCCTTCCCAAGCGTTGAAAGGCCCCCCCCCCAACAAAGAAAAAACGCATGAAAAGGCACGTTACAAGGCTGGAAAATGCAGTATGGCAGGTATGGCATGGGCCATACCAACGTTTAGGAGCTGGAGTTAGCAAACTGCCACATCAACTTTGGAACCAGCGACACGAATTTGGAATCAGCCATACCAACTTGGAATATTTTTTAAGCTCAAGACCTGGAACAAATTGCGCCGCGGAGCGGCGCGAAAATTTTGAGTTTTATGCCCTGGGTTGCTTTCTCATCAATGCGTCGCATTGCGTATGGTGCGGACCTCTAAAATTGCTATATTGTGCGTTTTAAAGTGCGGGGAAAAGGTGATAAAGTGAACTATTTTGCCCAATAATATAGGAAAGTAGCAACATAACACATAAATGCGCCGAGAAACTGACTGATTGTTTCCTAACCCGCATATAATTGAATTTGTAGTTAAATTGCGCCGCGGAGCGGCGCGATTTTTTTTAGTGTTATTCCCTGTACAACTGTATTCTTACTGTTGAAAGGCCCAAGGTCCCTTCAGATCGTCTAGGGGCCCCTCTGCCCTTTTCTACGCCCTTCCGACCTGTTCAGGGACTCATCTGGGATCCGCGAAGCGAAAAGACATGATGTGGAGTTGGTGATATATATAATACAAAGAGGGCTTACTCTACAGGAAAAAATAAAATCGGATCTTTCGGGTATATTGTAGCACCCTGACAAAGAGTGTTACAATATATCCGAAAGCTCCGCTTTTAATATTTGATTGTGGAGTAAGTCCTCTTTGTATTTAATCTTCATCTGGGATCTCTACGTGCTTTGACCCTTCCGGTCTCACCAGAGACTCCTCTGACCTTCCAAGAAGCCCCTCTTGTGTGTCAAGGGGCCATTCGGCCTGTTCGGAGGTCCTTCCGACCTGGCCAGGGACTGCACTGGCTGCTTTGTCGCCCTGCCGACATGCTCAGGGGCAGGGGCGGCGGATTGCGGGGCGCAGGGTACCCCAAATCCCCCCCCCCCCCCCCCCCTCAAATGCAAATCCTGGGGAGGGGAGGGTCATGTTGCCCCCAGATTGAGCAGGCTAAAATCTGGGGGGGGGGGCAAAACTACCCTTTGCCCCCCAGGATTTTCGACTGGGGAATTTTGGGTACCCTGTTCCCGCAATCCGCCGCCCCTGCTCAGGGGCCCCACCGAACTGCCCAGGGGCCCCTCCAGTCTGGCTAGGAACTCATCCGGCATATTCAAGAGGCCTTCCGACCGGCCCAGGGACCCTTTCGGTCTAGCCAGGGGCCCTTCTGACTTGCCCAGGAGCCCCTCCGATCTTCCCAGCGACTCTTCTGGTCGGCCTGCGCTGGCTGCTTTGTCGCCCTGCCGACATGCTCAAGGGGCCCTCAGGCCTGCCCTGGAGCCCCTCCGTGCTGGCCAGGGGCCACTTCGGCATGTTCAGGGGCCCTTCTCACCCGCCCAGGGGTCCTTTCGGTCTGGTCAGGGGCCCCTCCGATCTGCGCAGGGGCCCTTTTAATTTTCCAGGGGTCCTCTGGTCTCTCCAGGGGCCCTTTAACCTTCTAAGGGGCCCTTCCGACCTAGCAAGGGACTGCGCTGGCTGCTTTGTCGCCTTGCGACATGCTCCGAGGGCCCTCCGACCTGCCCTGGGGCCCCTCCGTGCTGGCTAGGGGCTCATTCGGCATGTTCAGGGGCCCTTCTGACCACCTAGGGGCCCTTTCGGTCTGGCCAGGGCCCCTCTTAACTTCCCAGGGGCCTTCTGGTCTGTCCAGGGCCCCTCCAACCTACTCAGAGGCCCTTATGACCTGGCAAAGGACTGCGCTGGCCGCTTTGTCGCCCTGTCGACATGCTCAGGGGCCTCTCAATCTGCCCAGGGGCCCCTCTGTGCTGGCTAGGGGCCCATTCGACGTGTTCAGGGGCCCATTCGACGTGCTCAGGGGCCCTCTGACCCGCTCAGGGGCCCTTTCCGTCTGGCCAAGGGCCCCTCTGACATGCACAGGGCTCTTTTGAACGTCCAATGGGCCCTCTGGTCTTTCAGAGAGGGCCCTGGTGGCCCTAAAGGGCCTCTGAAGTCCTCTAAACTCTCTAAAGACCACGCTTCGTGTAGTAAAGAACATATGATACCGCGCTTCGCGCGCCAAAAAGGGCCCTCCTGGCCTCCAGGGGAGGGCGGCCGCCCCCGCCGCCCTCCCCTTGGCCACGTGCCTGCTGACAACTCACTACGTGCCTGCTGACAACTCACTACGTGCCTGCTGACAACTCACTACGTGCCTGCTGACAACTCACTACGTGCCTGCCGACAACTCACTACGTGCCTGCTGACAACTCACTACGTGCCTGCTGACAACTCACTACGTGCCTGCCGACAACTCACTACGTGCCTGCTGACAACTCACTACGTGCCTGCTGACAACTCACTACGTGCCTGCTGACAACTCACTACGTGCCTGCTGACAACTCACTACGTGCCTGCTGACAACTCACTACGTGCCTGCTGACAACTCACTATGTGCCTGCTGACAACTCACTACGTGCCTGCTGACAACTCACTACGTGCCTGCTGACAACTCACTACGTGCCTGCTGATAGCGGCAGCTTCCTTCCGAGCTCGTAACCGCTATTTTGCCTCAGCCGCGCATATTACTGCACCATCGAATTTCATGCAGATTCTAAGATGAAAAAGTGGTGGACAGTAATGCCGATCAAGTACTCGTTATCTGATACAAAAACGTTGACGTTTTAACGCTGATAATTGCTGAAATAATGGACTAAATGAGGATTGAAGTCCCTGGTATATGTCTTAAACGTGTTTAAAGTTCATACAACTGCAGAAGAGTGCATTTCCTTTCAGGGCGGAAACCCGTATAATCCCTTTAAAGGAAATAGTTCACCTTCGGAAAATTTTCAGAACACGATTTTATTATATTTTTTAATACAGTTTCTTTTTTTCTTTTCAAAAATGGTTCTACATCGCGCCAATTCAGGACAGAAGGTCGTAAATTATTAATGTTATGGTGTGCGTTATTGGTCTGCGCATGCTCCGTGCAGTGCTGGCACTCTCAGACGGTACGGTATATCATATATGCGCTATTTTCTTTAAATAATAAAAAAAAAATATACTATTTCCTTTAAAGGAAATAGTTCACCTTCAACATGGGGTTTTTAACTGAAATAGCAGTTTTGTAGCCCGTGTTGAGAAATCCTGATCTATAACTTTTCTTTCCAGCCGAAGATATTTGACTTTTTAGCGAAGGAATGCGGCGCATATATGATATACCGTACCGTCTGAACTGTGCCAGCACTGCATGGAGCATGCGCAGACCAATAACGCACACCATAACATTAATAATGTACAACCTTCTGTCCTGAATTGGCGCGATGTGGGACCATTTTTGAAAAGAAAAAAAGAAACTGTATTAAAAATATAATACAATCGTGTTCTGAAGAAAAAAATCCGAAGATGAACTATTGCCTTTAAGGCGTCCTTTCGGGATGGTCGAAAGCCATGTTGATGTGGGATGAGAGCAAACTGAAAATTGAATTATCACCGGTAGATGGCAGACCAATCTGCCACCAGCCCCGCTGCACATGGCGGTGGCGACCAAAATAGACGCACGTGGGCGCCGTCTTCAGTCGGCTGACGCCGCCGCGGTGTCTGCCGCCGTTATGCGAGTGCACTAGTCATCGTGAGGTGAAAGCTGCTGGCCTGGGCTCTCCTGAGGTCATTGGAGGTCACGACAGTGCTGAAGTGAGAGACAAGAGAAACAACAAGGGATCGAAACCGCCGCCGAGAGCAAACACCACGAGATGCCCGATACAGTGAAAGTAAGTCGTGTAGTCGTCTATATGTATTCCCGATACAGTGAAAGTAAGTCGTGTAGTCGTCTATATGTATTCCCGATACAGTGAAAGTAAGTCGTGTAGTCGTCTATATGTATTCCCGATACAGTGAAAGTAAGTCGTATAGTCGTCACACATGCAACATATCACATAGTTTTTCTACTATCGCGGGAACAATTTAACGGTTAACACGCGCAGTGGGGAGGGGGGGGGGGGGGACCAAGACGTCACTGGGAGGCTAGAGCAGAGGCGTCTTCAGGCAGCGATGGGCGGGGGATGGCACAGAGGCGTCTTCAGGCAGCGATGGGAGGGGGATGGAACAGAGGCGCCTTCAGGCAGCGATGGGAGGGGGATGGAACAGAGGCGCCTTCAGGCAGCGATGGGGGGGAGGGGTGGAACAGAGGCGTCTTCAGTCAGCGATGGGCGGGGGATGGAACAGAGGCGCCTTCAGGCAGCGATGGGCGGGGGATGGAACAGAGGCGCCTTCAGGCGGCGATGGGCGAGGGATGGAACAAAGGCGTCTTCAGGCAGCGATGGGCGGGGGATGGAACAGAGGCGCCTTCAGGCGGCGATGGGCGGGGGATAGAACAAAGGCGTCTTCAGGCAGCGGTGGGAGGGGGATGGAACAGAGGCGTCTTCAGGCAGCGATGGGAGGGGATGGAACAGAGGCGTCTTCAGGCGGCGATGGGGGGTCGTTGTCGTTAAAATAAAGACTTATGCAAGTGCCATTCAACGTGAAAAACGTTTCGGATGTGCATGAACTGTTTTAATTGTTTAATATATTGCAGCTCCATCCGTCGCATTAATTCGCCCGCTGCTGTAGTGACTAGACGTTCAGTAATTCACCTCCGGAATATTTAGCATATATTTGTCGACGGAAAGGGATTTACACATTCTACTTCATGTGGAAAATATTTCGAAAATACATTCAAGTGTCAACACAGGCCAAAGATATCCGATCTTCCTTCCATCTCTTTCATTTTACGAATAAACGGCTTTGCAAATGTATCGCTTTAATTCCCCCGGTCGGGTAAAGGCGCAAAGATCAGTAATGCATCTCCAACCCCTCGGCCATAGAAATGCCATAAACACGGCATATGTGCTATGTACATGTTGACCATGAAATACTGGCATATATTCGATGTGCCAAGCACTTCATAACAGGTATTGGTACCAGGTGGACACCGTCCGTCCAAAATAATACGTCTCTGTCCCGCGCCTTAATTCGGCCGGCGGTGTTACTGACTCAAAGTTCAGTAATGCACCTCCAACTCCATGGGCATCGAAATACGATAGACGATACGACTCTCTCTCGCTCTCTCGCTCTCTCGCTCTCTCGCTCTCTCGCTCTCTCGCTCTCTCGCTCTCTCGCTCTCTCGCTCTCTCGCTCTCGCTCTCTCGCTCTCTCGCTCTCTCGCTCTCTCGCTCTGCCTCTCTGCCTCTCTGTCTCTCTGTCTCTCTGTCTCTCTGTCTCTCTGTCTCTCTGTCTCTCTGTCTCTCTGTCTCTCTGTCTCTCTGTCTCTCTGTCTCTCTGTCTCTCTGTCTCTCTGTCTCTCTGTCTCTCTGTCTCTGTCTCTTTAAACCATAACAATAAGAAATGAAAGGATTGCGAAACCTGTACAATTTTTGGAGTGTCCAATTCGGAGCAAGGAATGATATTCATAAAACAAATGTTCAAAATCAGAAACAAAGTGAACTAGCTTATTCAAATGAAGTGCAATTTGGGTATAACATGAGATTCAGAATCAGATTATATTCGCATAAGGTCCACAACAACCACAAAACCACACACGCACATCATCATAGTCATCATCGTAGAGCATCAATATAACTACATCACCTAAATCAGGAGACATTACAACATTGACTGTAATGTCTCCTCACTTTGGCCAAACCATTGATATTCCTGGTTCCCGCTCTAACATAAGAACAGTCTATCCCATTATATAGTAAATCTGAGTTGTTAGTGGTACTTTTGAATTATTTATTTTAATTATTTATTTTAATTATTAATTATTTAATTTAGGGCGGGTCACGAGCGAGTTTTTTTCCGTGATACAAATTGAAGAGCAAAAACATTGCGGGGCATACAATTCAAAGTGCGTATGATGTTTTTCGGATTTTTAAAATAAGGTTTGGAGGTGCCCGTCGCTCGATTTGTAAGGTAATATTGCATTGAAATTAGGTAAAATAGACGTTTTGAAGATAATTTAAAATTTTGTATTTTCTTTAAGTAATATTTCTAGATTCTCCGTATTCTAATTAACACATGCTACAACAATTGGTTCTCCAAAATCTTCGACATCGCTCGGTGCAAATGCGATGATTCTTCAGAATGTGCGTGTCCAAGAACAGACAAAGTTCCACCGGAGGAGGTACCGTTTTTGCGGGACCAGAGAGGCAACAGGGAATTCGGCCTTGGCCGAGTCGACCGAGTGGAGACACTGCGTCGTCAACGGCGAAGCCAGAGAATGGAGCGGGAATCAGCGCTGCAGGATATTACCGAACAGCGAAAGGTCAGCACAGAGGTAAATATCGAATAAATTCGTCGTTAATAAAAATATGGGATATTGTTCACTTATAATTTTATGATATAAAATAATATGCAATGTTCAAGTAAATATGACTCATTCAGGTTTAAACCTTTCAAAGCTATAGAAAAAGAACAATTATGTTTATAGAATGTGACTAAGAGTCTATGTCATGTTTGCTCTTCCAGTTATACTGCAGTGTTGACTGTTGTCTGTAGCAGTCGACTGTAGGTAGAGTCGACGGCATTACTCCATTGATTTTCTTAATTGTTAAAATTTTTACTCTTATTTGCAGGTATCGCTATCTGAGTCAGTATCTGATGTAGAAGGAAAGTCCGAGACTGAGTCGTCCATACAGTCCGACCAGCCTTTCAACGAGAGACTCAGTGAAGTGAACTCGGACACTCTACGGAACACGGCATTGGCAGCCGATAGGTTCGGCGTTTCCGATCGCGCAGCCGCGGCCATTGTGAACGGGTTTCAGTTAGATATAGGAAGGATAGGGCACGATAACACTCAGTTTGTGGTTGACCACAAAAAGGTTCAAAGGGCGAGACTCACTGCCAGAGACAGTGAGGCGGAGAGCCGAAAGGCGCAGCTCTCCGGCCTGTCCGGACTCTATTTTGACGGACGTAAAGATACATCATACGTTATGATAGACAACACAGCGGGATCGTCTAGTAGGGTCAATCAGATAGAAGAACACATTGCGGTAGTAGCGGAACCCGGTAGCCAGTATTTTACTCATTTTACACCAGCGTCAGGCAAGGCACGCAGTATTTTTCAGCAGCTTCAGTCTATAGCATGCCAGTTCGGAGGTGATATAGCAGTCATCGGAGCCGACGGAACGGCAGTTAATACCGGTAAAAACGGCGGTGTGTGCCGCTTATTTGAGTTATTTAATGGCAAGCCGATTCACTGGTTCATATGTCAACTTCACTCAAACGAACTAAATTTGCGAGAGCTATTCACAAAGCTTGATGATGTGACAACTGGTCCAAAGTCATTTAGTGGCCCCATAGGCAAAAAGCTGTCAGGACATATCGAACAGGAGCCAGTCGTGTCATTTCAGGCCATACCCGGCAATATTCCAGAGCTTGATCCAGACATTGTGAATGATTTGAGCACCGACCAGCATATTATGTATCGCCTGACGGCAGGTATCATCGCCGGGAATGTTCCAAGTGATTTGGCGGCGCGAAAAATCGGCCCCTTAAATATGGCCAGATGGCTGACACTGGCAGCACGTATTTTGCGTTTGTACGTCTCAACTGCCGAGCCTAGTGATAATCTGCGAACCCTTGCGACGTTCATCGTGGTCCACTATGTTCCTGTCTGGTTTGAAATCAAGTGCAACCCAAACTGCAAAAAGGGTCGAAAAATGTATTTCGCAGCGTAGAACTGCTACGTGATCTGCCGCTTTCGGTCCAGAGCATTGTCCGTCCGGTAATCCAACGAAATGGTTACTGGGCGCACCCGGAAGCCATGCTGCTGCTGGCCATGTTGGCTGATGCTGACGGAGCTGTTCGCCAGCAAGCAATATGTCGGATTGTCCAGTGCAGGGAGGAGGCGAGTGACGAGTTGCGGCCGTATCAACTGCCTGCGATCAACTTCGATGCTGAACATTACACGCAGCTCATAGACTGGTCACAAACACACATCACTGAGCCGCCGCTAACTGCGTCACTGAGCGAGCCAGAGCTATGTTCCGTGGGTGAAAAAATGCCGTCTTATCCAGTGCACACACAGGCAGTAGAGCGAGCAGTGCAGTTGGTGACGCAAGCTGCATCTGCAGTGGTAGGCCAAGACGCACGCCACGGGTACATATGCGCCCGACTGAAACACCGCAGAGACATGCCGGTGTTTGAATCCAAGCGGGATTTCCATTTTGAGTGATACAAGTACACGGTATGTATGTTTTGTATACGTATAGTCTTAGCTAAGTGTATGTGTTACAGCACAGGGGCTTCTCTTCGTTCAGAGAGCACTGACTGTATTATTGTATGATGTATGACAATGGTGTGACGCCATCTCGCTTCGAGTAATAATCCAATTCAGTGTATGTATTGTCTTTACCTTTCGTGACTAGTGGTATCAGTTATGCTGCTTGGTAGGGCGAGTATATTTAGTGGTGATAACAGCGGAACAGCTAAGCACCATTATCCAGTGTTTCCTGATAATTGCGGCCACCCCCCGTTGGTTGGTAGGCTTCAGCAGCCGGAAATCAGCACTCAGAGTAGAGTTGGCATATTTGCTCAAGAGATGGCGCTGCGAGCGGTAGACGTCAAATCTATGGATTCAACAATTATTTCCGGTCGCAGTTTACGTGACAAAGACACCAAACTTATACTTGCGGTCAATTAGCACACGAAGAATCACATAAAATTGTATTTAAAATTCAGTCATGAGTTTTTCATCTAAAAAAAAAAAAAAAAAAATCCAAAAAGTACATGGATAAATCGACCGACGAGTACCTCTAAACTTTATTTTTAAAATCTGCAAAAAATCATGTAACCTTCTAATGGTGTAGCCCGTAGAAATTTCACTCTTCAATTGCAAAATCTTTTGGTCGACCCGCCCTATAATATTTATATACAGCATTTTGTCAACTTTGATCCAGTTTAATGTAAGACATCTTTTTTTTGTGTAACATTGCTGTCTCTGTTAGTTAACTTTTTGGTGTGTTATATATGCAAGTCAAGATGTTTAAAATTTCTGGAAAATATAAATTGCAACTTCTGAAGCATCCTGAATACCTGAACACCAGACTGGTTATTGATTCACCTTTTTTTGGAAGGATTCAATCACTATTCATTTTGGAATATGAATGATTCAGTCGCCGTTTGATTCATGGATAACCATTTTGAGAAATGATTCCTTCCGATTCAAATATTTTTTATTTTTTATTTGATCAAATCACGTTTGACTCACCATTGAAATAGCATTGCAGTCTTTTTGATTAAATCAGTCTTGTTTCTATGCGGGTTTTGATTCAATCACGATTCATGAATACAAAAAATCTGGTGGTGAATCGATTCTTCTTTGCCTAAGGGATTTTGATTGCACGATTCCAATCGATTCAATCAGAGTCGAATCAATAACCAGTCTGCAGTGAACACATCTAACTTAGGATTATACAAACAAGTTTCAGGGTCCCATATTGATGTTGTCACGTAATGTGACATATTTTGTGCTCTGAAAGTGAGTTGGTGACAGCCTAGACATTTTTTGCACCTCTGCCACCAAGGCCATTTCACAACGGTAGAATCTACATGCGAGCAGACCAACCCGACCATGGTTTAAAAAGGCTTATTTCTACGCAAATTATCGATAGATGTGCCTCGAAATTTGCACAAAGCAACATTCGTGTCGTAAAAGTACTGTATTTAAGTTTTGAAATTATTTGTTGTCGGGTTTAGGAACTGTGAACGGCGATGTACAAACCTGTTCTATATTTTGATGCATGCTGGGCAGAGTATTAAATGGATTGAGCGATTGCGATCCAATCAAAATCCATGAAGTCATAATCCCGATCCAATCTAAATCCATGAGGTGTCTGCAAAGCCAATCCAATGCAAACCAGTCCATTCTGGTTTGCAGAAAGTTGTTAAATTTTACCTACTTAACCGTTTTGATGTGTGAGATGATAGCTGATGCCATTGTGAGAATAATAAGTTGAAGAAATATGATCATAATATGGCAGTAATATCTTTATTGATACCAAATATACTAAATGCAAAGATCCGAGCTTTCGTGGCTAGCACATTATCAAGGATGAGTTTTGTACATGCTTTTGAAAAATATAACTCACAGCTTGCGCACGTTCCAAATTGCGGTGGGGTACTCATCTCAATCTCGCATAATACACGTACAGACACATACATATACACTTCACACTTCTCGGTGTTTCTAATAGCGGTGGGGTTCTCATATTCAATCTCGCATAGTACATGTACAAACACACATACCTATACACTTCACACTTATCGGTGTTTCATAACAACCCACAGACGGGAGGCCAGGTCATTTCGCCCCTTGAAATCACCATATGTGGTGACTTCAAAACGCGATACGACCCGACCTCCCGTCCGTGGGCCGTTATGAAATAAGAACCTAGAGAACCACCCCACCCCCCCCCCCTAAAAAAAAACAACGATCTAGAGCATTACCATGAGCATCACCACCACCACGCTCTAGAGCATCACCATGATGATTAATGCAGTAATTGAGGTTTCATGACCACAAATTCGAGTGCCTATATCTACGATTTTACATCATGATTGCTTGTCATTATATCACCGTAATGTCTCGTTATATCATAACTCTCACCCTAATTCCAAAATATAGAAGAGGGGGAGGGGGGGGGGGCGTTCTCATTCGTATAAGTCACCACATAGATAGAACCGCATTTTCTTCGTATGTTTATCATGTGAGGGACCAAGAGCTCGTCATGATGTTTAGGTTGGGTTTCAGATTTCTTATACGTATGGATTCTTTAATTTTGACGTCCGCGCAATCTTTGCCGGTGTCGAGAAGTTTGACACTGAATGAATTGTTGATGTGGGTGTTAGTGAGGTCCGAATGACACTGTAAGATGTGTTCGCCCAGCGGTGTGTCCATCCTACGTAGGCGAGCGTCACTCAGGTGCTCATTGAACCTGTAGCGCACTGGTCGAGTGCTCTCTCCCACATAACACGTATCTCGCCGCTCGACTTCACAAATCTTACAGGTTATTTGATAAACTACATTTTTTTGTGTTGCATTTTCCCTTAAGGCCGTTCTCGCAAGTGCCTCACATAAATCCTTTTGCCACACAGGCAATGTACCTCACATAAAGGTCCTATCCTTTATGTGAGGTACATTGACGATATTTTAGGTGTGTGGACCCATGGCATTGACAGACTCACCAATTTCTTCAATCTCATGAACGTTCATCATCCCAGTATACGACTGACCATGGAACACACAGGCAACACAGAACAACTAGCATTTCTAGACACGTTGATTACTGTTTATCCATCCGGCAAGTACACCACAGAACTTTACTTTAAGCCTATGGCTACTCCTATTATACTGCACTACACATCAGCACACCCTATGAGCACAAAGGAAGCAGTTCTCAACGCGGAAATTCAACGGGCAATACGAGTTTCATCGGATCAGGACACAACGGCACGCAGTCTTGACAGCATTTGTCAACTCTTCTCACGGAACGGCTACCCTAGTGATATAATCAGACGCACAATACAAAAACAACAAACACTTGAAAAAGCGCGGCCCAAGAGACAACACCCGCAAAAACACTACCCAAATTCACATGCGTCTCCCATACGTTAACGAAACAATAGTCCGTCGAGTTAATGGCATTCTACGCAACTCAAAAACCTCTCATCAAACCCGTCTGGATAAATGATAACTCCCTAAAGAAAAATATAGTATCATCGACCCTTGTCAATCCTCCATGCCCTTCAGGCAACAAACACTGCCACACTTGCGAGAACGGCCTTAAGGGAAAATGCAACACAAAAAATGTAGTTTATCAAATAACCTGTAAGATTTGTGAAGTCGAGCGGCGAGATACGTGTTATGTGGGAGAGAGCACTCGACCAGTGCGCTACAGGTTCAATGAGCACCTGAGTGACGCTCGCCTACGTAGGATGGACACACCGCTGGGCGAACACATCTTACAGTGTCATTCGGACCTCACTAACACCCACATCAACAATTCATTCAGTGTCAAACTTCTCGACACCGGCAAAGATTGCGCGGACGTCAAAATTAAAGAATCCATACGTATAAGAAATCTGAAACCCAACCTAAACATCATGACGAACTCTTGGCCCCTCACGATAAACATACGAAGAAATTGCGGTTCTATCTATTTGGTGACTTATACGAATGGGAACGCCCCCCCCCCCACTCTTCTATATTTTAGAATTAGGGTGATAGCACTCGAATTTGGTCATGAAACCTCAATTACTGCATTAATCATCATGGTGATGCTCTAGAGCGTGGTGGTGGTTATGCTCATGGTAATGCTCTAGATCGTTTTTTTTTTGGGGTGGGGGGTGGGGTTGTTCTCTAGGTTCTTATTTCATAAGGGCCCACGGACGGGAGGTCGGGTCGTATCGCGTTTTGAAGTCACCACATATGGTGATTTCAAGGGGTGAAATGACCTGTCTGTGGGTTGTTATGAAACACCGAGAAGTGTGAAGTGTATAGGTATGTGTGTTTGTACATGTATTATGCGAGATTGAATATGAGAACCCCACCGCTATTAGAAACACCGAGAAGTGTGAAGTGTATATGTATGTGTGTCTGTACGTGTATTATGCGAGATTGATATGAGTACCCCACCGCAATTTGGAATGTGCGCAAGCTGTGTTAGATTTTTCAAAAGCATGTACAAAACTCATCCTTGATAATAAGCCACGAAAGCTCGGATCTTTGCATTTAGTATATTTGGTATCAATAAAGATATTACTGCCATATTATGATCATATTTCTTCAACTTACTTAACAGTTCTTTGAATAAGTTGTTTTGTTAAGCGTATGTGATCAGCTCCTCCGTCTGTGATCAGCTCCTCAGCGTCTGTGATCAGCTCCTCAGCGTCTGTGATCAGCTCCTCAGCGTCTGTGATCAGCTCCTCAGCGTCTATGATCAGCTCCTCCGTCTGTGATCAGCTCCTCAGCGTCTGTGATCAGCTCCTCAGCGTCTGTGATCAGCTCCTCAGCGTCTGTGATCAGCTCCTCAGCGTCTGTGATCAGCTCCTCAGCGTCTGTGATCAGCTCCTCAGCGTCTGTGATCAGCTCCTCAGCGTCTGTGATCAGCTCCTCAGCGTCTGTGATCAGCTCCCCAGCGTCTGTGATCAGCTCCTCAGCGTCTGTGATCAGCTCCTCAGCGTCTGTGATGAGCTCCTCCGTCTGTGATCAGCTCCTCAGCGTCTGTGATCAGCTCCTCAGCGTCTGTGATCAGCTCCTCAGCGTCTGTGATCAGCTTCTCAGCATCTGTGATCAGCTCCTCACCGTCTGTGATCAGCTCCTCAGCGTCTGTGATCAGCTCCTCAGCGTCTGTGATCAGCTTCTCAGCATCTGTGATCAGCTCCTCACCGTCTGTGATCAGCTCCTCAGCGTCTATGGTCAGCTCCTCAGCGTATGTGATCAGCTCCTCAGCGTCTATGGTCAGCTCCTCAGCGTCTGTGATCAGCTCCTCAGCGTCTGTGATCAGCTCCTCCGTCTGTGATCAGCTCCTCAGCGTCTGTGATCAGCTCCTCAGCGTCTGTGATCAGCTCCTCAGCGTCTGCGATCAGCTCCTCAGCGTCTATGATCAGCTCCTCACCGTCTGTGATCAGCTCCTCAGCGTCTGTGATCAGCTCCTCAGCGTCTGTGATCAGCTCCTCAGCGTCTGTGATCAGCTCCTCCGTCTGTGATCAGCTCCTCAGCGTCTGTGATCAGCTCCTCAGCGTCGGTGATCAGCTCCTCAGCGTCTGTGATCAGCTTCTCAGCATCTGTGATCAGCTCCTCACCGTCTGTGATCAGCTCCTCAGCGTTTGTGATCAGCTCCTCAGCGTCTATGGTCAGCTCCTCAGCGTCTGTGATCAGCTCCTCAGCGTCTGTGATCAGCTCCTCAGCGTCTGTGATCAGCTCCTCAGCGTCTATGGTCAGCTCCTCAGCGTCTGTGATCAGCTCCTCAGCGTCTGTGATCAGCTCCTCAGCGTCTGTGATCAGCTTCTCAGCATCTGTGGTCAGCTCCTCACCGTCTGTGATCAGCTCCTCAGCGTCTGTGATCAGCTCCTCAGCGTCTGTGATCAGCTCCTCAGCGTCTGTGATCAGCTCCTCAGCGTCTGTGATCAGCTCCTCAGCGTCTGTGATCAGCTCCTCATCGTCTGTGATCAGCTCCTCAGCGTCTGTGATCAGCTCCTCCGTCTGTGATCAGCTCCTCAGCGTCTGTGATCAGCTCCTCAGCGTCTGTGATCAGCTCCTCCGTCTGTGATCAGCTCCTCAGCGTCTGTGATCAGCTCCTCATCGTCTGTGATCAGCTCCTCAGCGTCTATGATCAGCTCCTCCGTCTGTGATCAGCTCCTCAGCGTCTGTGATCAGCTCCTCAGCGTCCGTGATCAGCTCCTCAGCGTCTGTGATCAGCTCCTCAGCGTCTGTAATCAGCTCCTCCGTCTGCGATCAGCTCTTCAGCGTCTATGGTCAGCTCCTCAGCGTCTGTGATCAGCTCCTCAGCGTCTGTGATCAGTTCCTCAGCGTCTGTGATCAGCTCCTCAGCGTCTGTGATCAGCTCCTCAGCGTCTGTGATCAGCTCCTCAGCGTCTGTGATCAGCTCCTCAGCGTCTGTGATCAGCTTCTCAGCATCTGTGATCAGCTCCTCACCGTCTGTGATCAGCTCCTCAGCGTCTGTGATCAGCTCCTCAGCGTCTGTGATCAGCTCCTCAGCGTCTGTGATCAGCTTCTCAGCATCTGTGATCAGCTCCTCACCGTCTATGGTCAGCTCCTCAGCGTCTGTGATCAGCTCCTCAGCGTCTGTGATCAGCTCCTCAGCGTCTGTGATCAGCTCCTCAGCGTCTGTGACCAGTTCCTCAGCGTCTATGGTCAGCTCCTCAGCGTCTGTGATCAGCTCCTCAGCGTCTGTGATCAGCTCCTCAGCGTCTGTGATCAGCTCCTCAGCGTCTGTGATCAGCTCCTCAGCGTCTGTGATCAGCTCCTCAGCGTCTGTGACCAGTTCCTCAGCGTCTATGGTCAGCTCCTCAGCGTCTGTGATCAGCTCCTCAGCGTCTGTGATCAGCTCCTCAGCGTCTGTGATCAGCTCCTCAGCGTCTGTGATCAGCTCCTCAGCGTCTGTGATCAGCTTCTCAGCATCTGTGATCAGCTCCTCACCGTCTGTGATCAGCTCCTCAGCGTCTGTGATCAGCTCCTCAGCGTCTGTGATCAGCTCCTCAGCGTCTGTGATCAGCTTCTCAGCATATGTGATCAGCTCCTCACCGTCTATGGTCAGCTCCTCAGCGTCTGTGATCAGCTCCTCAGCGTCTGTGATCAGCTCCTCAGCGTCTATGATCAGCTCCTCCGTCTGTGATCAGCTCCTCAGCGTCTGTGATCAGCTCCTCAGCGTCTGTGATCAGCTCCTCAGCGTCTTTGATCAGCTCCTCAGCGTCTGTGATCAGCTCCTCAGCGTCTGTGATCAGATCAGGGGGGGGGGGATTCCAAAAAAGTCTTACATAATTCTGAAAACTCATCAGATTTCGCTTGCTTATGCATTGATCGCTGATTTAAAACAAACTTTCCTGATATGATGGATGGCTGTGATGAGCATTGTGCAGATACAAATCAGATGGAAAAAGTACCCTTTGCTTATGTTATTGTAATATTAATTCGTCATCTTTTTAATTACAATAACATGAGCAAAGGCTACTTTTTCCATCTGATTTTTTTTACAAACTTTCCTTGGTCAAAGTTGCTTAGATGTTCTTATATCAGGAAATGTGTCAATATTGCGCCGATTTCAGACTTTTTTGGGGGGCCATGGCCGCTTTGCTCCCCCCCCCCCCTCTGGCTCTGCTAGTGCTCAGAGTGCAATATGCCGTCCTCGGAAGGCATCCTGCCGCCCTCAGAGCGCATTATACCACTCTTGGAAGGCATCATGCCGCCCTCGGAAGACATATTGTCGCCCTCAGAAGGCATCTTACCGCGCTCAGAGCGCATTATGCCGCCCTCGGAAGGCGGCATGATGCCTTGATTGATTGATGCCAAGATTATGCCGCCCTCAGAGCGCATTATGTCGCCCTCGGAAGGCAGCATGCTGCCCCCGGAAGGTATCATACCGCCCCCGAATAGCACCTTGCCGGCCCGAAAGAGATACGGTGTCCCGGCGCACTCAGAATGATGGCACCCTGACGCCTTCAGCTTCCCTCTGACGACGACCGGGCACCCGTGACCTCCGAAACTGATAACACGCTTTTGCCCCCCCCCCCCCGATAGCGCCCTGGATGGCGCCTACGAAGAGGCCTGAACCCCCATGAAATAACCGAGACACTTTTTAAATAATATGCCTGGCGAGGCGTTGAAGGTGCTGACGTATTGTACCTTTCACACTCGGGGCGCCTACAAATAGCTGGGAGAATGTCCGTGATGTTAGTTAGCCGTCGGTCGGCCGTCGATTTTCAGTGTCGGTCACCGATTGTTACGCCATTTGGCCCCAAGGTCAAATCGAACCTCCTGTTTCCAAACATCAGGTCCATTTTTACCTTACTGGTCTCCTTCAAGATCAAATTCAAGGTCACACGACGGATGACGCTATAGTGCCCAAAGTAACCGTCCGATCACAACAAAATGGTCTCAAACGATTCATCGTGCCCAATTCCAGGAGGACAAGAATTTTCAGAGTTGTGCCCCGTGACCTTAACCCGCGAGTTACTGGGGTATATTTCATAACGCGACTTACTGGGGGGGGGGGGGGGGGCTATTTTTAGCCCCCCCTCTGATCTCCGGAACTACTGGACCGAATGTAAAAATTAAAACGGCGTTCGATAGCCCTGTGAAATTTATCGAGAGAAACATAATATTGTTGACCTCGGGGTCACCGATGACGTCACAGGTCAGGTCAAGTACAAAATGTTTGACCGTGTCAAAAGGTCTCGATGGATGGAATTGTCGCGCAAAATTGCGATATTAAACGCATAAACTGTCGATAAATCGGTATCATTCGTGTGTCTGACACTTCTAAGTACCTTTCTAAGCTGTTTATGACCTTGGGTCAGGTCAAGGTCATCCAAGGTCACGAGGTCAATCTGCAGATTACGGTCATTAGGCGTTGTAACACATGTTTATGGGTTTGTTTTTCGTCTAGAACGCGAAAAATTACCTTAGAACATTGTTTGTTCCATATAAATATAAGTAAAAAGCAAAAATGGAAATGCGTTTTATATGCATAGTAATGCTGTGAGAAGTGGTCGATTTTTGTAATTTAAAGGTGATAACTCGGTCATTTTTAAAGATATCGACTTTAAATTTGGTACACATATTTACCGCATAAGTCTCGATCACATATATTCCGGTTTTTGGATAATTCTGATTTTTTTCTTGGAAATTTTGTTAAAAAAAATGTATTTGGATTTCTCAAAATTTTGAATTAAAAAAACTCAAATCCGAGATGGCAGTTTGATAGCCCGGTCTATTGTTAGTAATTTGATTTATAACAATTTAGTTTATCTCAAATATCGTACCTTTGACAGCGTTTTCCGCAAACCATTATTTTGCAACAAAAACCGAAGAACATGTCACTCTGACGTAATTTCCGGTTGACCTATCATAGCCTCATTATTCTCCGTTTGCCAAAATGTGTAGAATTGATGTGAGAGAAGGTACTGCAAGTATGGTGACGATAGCAGTGTTCGTTTAGGAGTTATTGCAAAATAACGAGAGGGGGGGGGGCAAAAAATAGCCCCCCAGTAACTCGCGGGTTAAAGGTCAAATTCAAGGTCAAAGGACGAGGAACGCTGTAGCGTACAAAGTTACCGTCTGATCGCGACAAGGGTCTGAAACGATTTCCCGTGCCTATTTCCAGGATGACAGGATGACGGGATGATTCTTAGAGTTGTTTCCCGTGACTTTCAAGGTCAAAGGACGGAGAACGCTGTAGCGCCCAAAGTTACCGTCCGATCTCGACCAAAAAGGTCTCAAATGATTCCCCATGCCCAGTTCCAGGATGACAAGAATTTTCAGAGTTGAGCCCCGTGACCTTCATGGTCAAGCCCCGTGACCTTCAATGTCAAATTCAGGGTCAAAGGACGGGGAACGCTGTAGCGCCCAAAGTTACCGTCCAATCGCAACACAAATGGTCTGAAACTATTCCCCGTGCCCATTTCCAGAACGACAAGCGCCCAAAGTTGGGCGCTACAGCGTTCCCCGTCCTTTGACCTTGCGTTTGATCTTGAACGCTTATCATGCTGGCCATCCTGGAAATGGGCACGGCCCTTGGATTGGCGCGACTAAAGCCTCAATAAGAACTACTCAACTGTCGTAACACAAGATTTTGCTCCTTGTTTATCCACGTATGCAACTTAGTTTCCCGATGTTGCGACAATATATATATTTTTGCTTCTCCGGGCTACATGTAGTTAGCCCGGATAAAACAAAAATCATGTGGATCTGGTGAATCATGGAACCTACGTATACGTAGATCCGTAGTCGAACCTTCCGATCATGCCACCAGACTTTCAAAAGGGTTTAACCCTCGCCAGTGCAGGGGGTTGATGCCCCCCTCGGTTTTTCGGGAATAACTCGCGTAAATATCAACCGATTGCGATGAAACTTTCAGTACCCTACTTGTGAACAATTTGACACATATTCTGAGAAAACAAATTAAGTTGTAGGTCACATGACCCGTGACCTTTGACCTGTTTTTCAAGGTCATGTCAGGCGCAACTGGCGTCCCGTAGTATTGATCCTTGTAACTTGTGCAGTTGCATAGTGTGTGTTGTTCAGGAAGCATATGCACAGGTGTTTCCAGGTGACAGTTGTGGTCTCCATTGAGATTGTGACCTTGATTGACCTTTTCAAAGGTCAACCGAAGTCACTGCCCTCCAATGACCTCATATTACTTTTTTGGCTTCTAGCAGTTTCTAGGACATTTTGTGACGCTGATTTCAAATATGGAATCTATTTTACATAATTATATGTTCCAGTGGGGTCATGCGCCCAAACAGGTCAACCGAGGTTACTGGCCTGACATGACCTGACATGACCTTTTTGGAATTTGACAGTTTCTAGGACATTTTGTGACGCTGATTACGAATTTGGCACCCATTAAGCATTATGATATGCTGATTCACGATTCTAGCTCGATACAATTAAATGTATACACATTTTCAATTTTGATGGCATTTGGGTCATTGACATGACCTCAGAGGTCACCTAACGACCTAGGACCTTAAAATCGGGTATCAGTGGCTTCCTCTCGTGACAGGCAACACGCTCGTTTTTTAATCGAAGCTCTAGCCCAATTAGGGGCGAAACGCTAGGGGGGGGGGGTCGTACCAACCCCTCCCCCCCTGCACGGTCACGCACTGATCGGACGCTGCACGGGCGAGGGTTAACCCGCGCCCCGCCGGGGTATTCAGCCAAACGCGCCCCGCTGGGGGGGGGGGGGGGGGATATACTGCCCCCTCGTTATCTTCCCAACCAATAACTGCAGCGAGACGCGCAAGGTGGAATCGAAAGTTATCAATGAGGTGCATGTAAGGCATACGTGAAATGTTCAAAATAAGGTCACATGTCAGGTCACGGTCAGGTGAAAGGTCAAAATCGAGGTATTTGGGTTGATTGGCTATACTTTCCATTTAAAGCCTTACATTGCGACTATTATGGCACAAAGTGCTCTCAGAGGCTTCTTCCGCTTAAGCGAAATTGAGATTGTAAGCGAAGGTGTAAGGCTGTAAGGCAGATGAGATTGTAAGGCAGGTCACAGAAGATCACTATTGGCAAGAGGTCTACGAAAGTCATGCAACACATGTTTTACGGGTTACTTTACACGTAGAATTTGACAGAAGTAGCCATTGTCACACCCTGACCCCAAATAATGGCCCTTAGGTGAAGTTCAGGTCAAGGTCAGGTTGCATAAGGTCAAAATTTGACATTGATTAATATACATAAAAAGGCGCGTTTCTAGACCAGTGTTGTCTAGTAAATACAGTGGTGACGTTTATTTGTCTGTATCTGGTCATTAAAAGCCATAAAATGCAATACAAACGTCATGGGTGAATCATACTTAGGGAGCCATAAGTTAGTCAAAAATGAATATATTACATTGAAATTTGGTGTGGGCATTGTTCATACTTGGTTATCCAATATATATTCCGTTTTTCAATATCTTTGAAAATTTAGATTTTATGGTAATTTTTCATTTATTTTGATTTTGGGGGTCAAAAACTCAATTTCGCAAATTCGAGATAGCCATTTAGAAGGAATGTTGTTTTCTTTCCTTTGACGTTTTTTATTTGCACTTTGCCCCACAACTCGATTTTCTACGTTTTTCCCAAACATTTATCGTTTTTCCAACAAAAATGGCATGACCTGACGTCACTAAAACGTCATTATCTCCCAAACTTCACCAATTTCAATAAATGGAGTTGAGCGAAGACGTAGAATGGATGCAGCCACGTACGGAACGTTTCACGTCGATATCTATAATGATTTTCAAGTTATTGAGAAAAACCGGAGGAGGCAGATTCTGCCCCCCCCCCCCCCCCAGGGCGCGGGTTAAGGAAGAAGCATATTTGACCCGTTTAATTGACATATTGGCGCCCCTCTGGACCATGCCGCCCCGTCAACGAGGAAATATGCCGCCCTCGGGCCTAGCCTAAGAAAATCCTGGATCCGCCACTGGGTCGGGCACACATCGAACTCTGGAACTCCACTAATCCACTCCAAATAATGCCAATGCAAACTGTATTGTGTCGTGTACAACAAATGTCCTTACCACATGTACTGTACAGGAGCCGTAATAGCCACGTTGTGGATGGTTTCCTAAATAAATGACTGACTGACTGACTAATCAAAGAACATGAACAGAAGAAAGATAATTGACACGACTAATAATAGGACTATCTCACACACATAATAGGACTATACCACATCATGGACCGCCGCCAAAAACCTAAATGCACACAATGTAACACTCATCTTACTATCAAACATTCAAACACATACTAATAGAATGCCCACAATATCACAGACTTTTCTAACGTACCGCCATAACCAAAATATCTCACTATCCCTTCCCCACCTCCTCGGCGATGACCACCCAGCCCTCATAGATAAACTTACACCACTATTTACGTGCCAGCCAAAATCCAACCTTATAGATGAACTGTAAACCCCGAGTCAAAATGCCAAAAGAAGAAGAAAAGAAACAGCCAAATCATAGAACAAAAGAAAAAAAGAGACCCATAAATACGGATGGCTGAAAAGAAGAACAAAATATTAATATTAAACTACAAGGCAAATATGACAAGGGGTGTTAGGAACTGTTTAGGACTGTTTAGGTGTTATCAAATGTGCCCCCTTCCCTCAAATACCCACACACACCCTTTACCACTACCCATCTCTACCTCAAATCTTCGAGAGAAATAAGAAACCAAGAAGCCAAGAAGAAAGTAGGAAGGAACCCGAGCTGTAATCACCAGCCGGTGAAAAGCTCAGACAGCATAACAGAGACGGACCGTCTGCCAATAGACAGCATGTTAGCCAACAATATACCGAGCTGTAATAACCCGAGCTGTAATCACCAGCCGGTGAAAAGCTCAGACAGCATAACGCAAAGCAAAGTAGGAAGGAACCCGAGCTGTAATCACCAGCCGGTGAAAAGCTCAGACAGCATAACGCAAAGCAAAGCAAAAGTCGTCTGCGGTCGGTCGGCAGTCGTCTGCGGCCGGTCGGCAGTCGTCTGCGGCCGGTCGGCAGTCGTCTGCGGCCGGTCGGCAGTCGTCTGCGGACGGTCGGCAGGCGTCTGCGGACGGTCGGCAGTCGTCTGCGGACGGTCGGCAGTCGTCTGCGGACGGTCGGCAGTCGTCTGCGGACGGTCGGCAGTCGTCTGCGGACGGTCGGCAGTCGTCTGCGGCCGGTCGGCAGTCGTCTGCGGACGGTCGGCAGGCGTCTGCGGACGGTCGGCAGGCGTCTGCGGACGGTCGGCAGTCGTCTGCGGACGGTCGGCAGTCGTCTGCGGACGGTCGGCAGTCGTCTGCGGACGGTCGGCAGTCGTCTGCGGACGGTCGGCAGGCGTCTGCGGCCGGTCGGCAGTCGTCTGCGGTCGGTCGGCAGGCGTCTGCGGCCGGTCGGCAGTCGTCTGCGGTCGGTCGGCAGGCGTCTGCGGCCGGTCGCAGTCGTCTGCGGTCGGTCGGCAGGCGTCTGCGGCCGGTCGGCAGTCGTCTGCGGTCGGTCGGCAGGCGTCTGCGGCCGGTCGGCAGTCGTCTGCG
>JAXIVJ010000448.1:67500-111399 GCA_036785665.1 Chirona hameri | reverse complement strand
CCACATGACTCAGCTCTCGCACTCTGACCAGGCTCTGACTACCATTTCCCTGACCCGAACCAGCTCACGACCCGAGCTCTCCATGACCCGATCTCCCTTGACCCGAGCTCTCCTGATCCGAGCATCCCCTGGCCCGTCAAGCTGAGCTCCCATGACCAGAGCCCCCTACCCGAGCTCTTCTGACCCGATCTCCTCTGACCCGATCTCCTCTGACCAGAACTCCCCTGACGAAGCTCCCTGAACCGCGCTCCCTGACCCGTGCTCCCCGGATCCGATCTCCCCCTAAACCTGCCAGCCGAGCTCTCCCTGACCCGAGTTCTCCTGATACGAGATCCCCTGTTACCGTCAGCCGAGCCCCCTGATCCGAGTTCTCCTGATTCGAGCTCCCTGTCCTGTCAGCCGAGCTCCCCTGACCCGGGCTCCCTAACCTGCCAGCCGAGCTCCCCTGACCCGAGTTCTCCTGATCCGAGCTCCCCTGTCCCGTCAGCCGAGCCCCCTGACCCGAGCTCCCTGTCCCGTCAGCCGAGCTCCCCCTGACCCGGGCTCCCTAACCGTCAGCCGAGCTCCCCTGACCCGACTTATCTTGATCCGAGCTCACCTGTCCCCGAGCTCCCTCTATCGTCTGTATTTCCAAAAACAAATTACATAGTCTACACTCAAAAGACAATCTGCGCCATTTTTTTAAAGATTATCTTTTGATATGCTTGCGAGATCTTCATTCAGGAACGTTTGACAGTGTTGACAGTGACATGCGAGGAAGTCAGGACACGTGGTGTCGGAGCGAGCGTCAGTGATGCTCTCGAAGATTAGGCAAAACCTATTGCTTTTCAGCGTTCGGTGTTTAAACGCCTCAACCTCGCTCCCAAGAACACGATGCAGTTAACTCCCCTGATCCGAGCTCTATTTGGTATCTAGCCAGTGCACTGCATGCGACTGAAGTCAGTCCCACCTCACATAGAACCAATGAAGCGCACTTAACCTAATAATACAAACTAAGGATATAGCATAATTCGACCGTCGTTCTGTATCGGTGCGTCTCGAATCAAAGTACCATTGGGTGTTCACTCGTCACTCAGTTGCTCAGGAACGATGGTGTAGAAAAAGTAACGCAGGCTCTCCACTCCCAATAAGGCAGCCCGATCACATGAATCGTGTATTGTATTGTATTGTATTAAACAATTAAAACACTCCATTTTAAAATGGCTATTCCGAGTGACGGGTCAGGGTTAAGAAGAGAGACATGTTAAAAGACACTCGGTATACAACACACAATAAGATCAGATGAATATAAAAGTGCACACAGGCTATAGAAAATAAAACACACGCACACACACACACACACACGCAGTCACACACTCATTTTCCTCGCTTCAGACAACTAAAAGTTCGGACACTGCACGCTTAAAAGCCCGCAGGGATAAATCGCGAATCTCCAGCGGGAGGCGGTTGTATACCTGCGCCGTACAAAAAAAAGAAGGCGCCGCCTGCCTGCTTCGGTTATCACGCGCGGGAGAGCCATATCTCCGTCCTGCCGGGTGGTTCGAGAGCGAAGAGCAGAGTTGACCTGAAGCTGAGAGGAAAGAGCCACTGGCTCCCCGGTGCAGCGGATTTTGTGCAGAAAATTCAATGAGTTAAGTTCGTACAACTGGCGGGCGGTAGGCCAGCCCAGTTCGACTCGCACGTCCGATATGTGGTCGAATTTGCGTCGGCCAGAGACAACGCGCAGCGCAAAATTGAGGATCTTTTGGAGGCGCTGTATATTTTTATCTGACCCGTTTCCAAAGACAGCAAGACAGTATCGGACGTGCGAGAGGACCAAGGCATTGACCAGAGTAGGCAGAAGGTCGGGCGGGATCTGATGACGCACGTGGGACAGGTCGATGAGGATACCGTTGCAATTTTTTTGACGAGAGCAGACACGTGAGAGTCCCAGGTGAGGTGCTTGTCGAACACCACGCCAAGGTTCCTCACCGTAGGGGCCCTCACGGATCGTATCCTCGCGAAATCGAATGGAGATCGGGACTAAGCCACAGGGCCTATTTTAAGGGAAAACCACTGGGGGGGCAAAACATTTTGGGGGCATCTTTTTGTGGCAAAAAGGTTGCTTTCCTCCGCGCGGATTTGGGCCGTTCACCTTATTTTAGTATTCGAGCTTAAAAAATCACTTTTCGAATTCACAAGAAAAAATGTGGAAATTTTTCCGATAAAAAAAAATTGGGGAGTCAACAGACACAAAATCACAAATCCGAGATAGCCATTTGGAAGAGAATGTCATTTCCTTCCTATCTTGAAAATCTATTTTTTTACAATTTGTCAAAACTTTTTTTCTCACTAAAATTGGCATTACATAACGTCATTAAAACGTTATTATCTCCAAGATACTACATTAATTTCATTGACATTTGGTAAGAAGACGTAGAATTGATGCATAATAAGGTATTGAAAGTTTCCATGTTGATACAAACCAGGAATTCTGTGTCGAGTGTTGAGTCGAGAGGACGTGCGCCAGATTCGCCCCGTAACGATATTCGCCGTAGTTATTTCAGAGTATAGGCTGTAGGTAACTGATAGGTATTTTCCTGGTTTATTTTCTATTAGCTTTGTTTTGTCCCTGCTTTTGTTTGTAATATTCATTAGCCTTACTGTTACTTAAGCTAGGTTTCGTTTTTCACTGAAGTAGTGTTAGGAAACTTTAGTTTCAAGTAAATTAAGATAGGAAGTGTCATGGAGGCGGAGGATGTAAGAAGCTTATTCAGGAAGCCCTGAAGGAGCTTACTAGTGAATTGGAGGGGAGATTAGGAAAATCTGGGAGGAGAATAGAAAGGGGAAGGAGGAGATCCAAAAACTTAAGGATGAAAACCAAGTTCTGAAAAAAGAGGTTACAAAAAAAGTAATTGAGGACAAACTTGGGGTGACGCTCAAGGGTGACGCATCTCTGCCTGCCATCGCTTACGCAACAACAGACGTGTCATCATCAAGTTCCAGGACTTAGATGATCGCAACTCGGTGTATGATGCCAAATTCAAGCAGATCAACTCTAGCCAGGATCGAATCACTATTCATGAAAACCTTACTGCCAAAAGATCCAAGCAGATTCAGGTACTGGGTGACATGTGGGAGAAAAACCAGATCTGCAACTACCACACCAAAAATGGTACAATCCAAGCCCGCAAAACCAGGGATCAAAGATATGTGTCCCTATCCGAGCAGACATGACCAGGTAGGAGATCCTTCAGGCAATAGAACAGGCTCCCCAGAAAACAAACTTCAGACAGGCTACCAGCCAAAACTTCACCAGATCCCAGACACTAGGCAGCGACGGCTCGCCCGAACCCAGCGACGGCTCTCACACCAGGCAGCGACGGCTCTCTTACACCAGGCAGCGACGGCTCTCACACCAGGCAGCGCCGGCTCTCACACCAGGCAGCGACGGCTCTCACACCAGGCAGCGACGGCTCTCTTACACCAGGCAGCGACGGCTCTCACACCAGGCAGCGACGGCTCTCTCACACCAGGCAGCGACGGCTCGCCTGAAACCCAGCGACGGCTCTCACACCAGGCGGCGACGGCTCTCACACCAGGCAGCGACGGCTCTCTTACACCAGGCGGCGACGGCTCTCACACCAGGCAGCGACGGCTCTCTTACACCAGGCAGCGACGGTTCTCTTACACCAGGCAGCGACGACTCTCTTACACCAGGCAGCGACGGCTCGCCCGAACCCAGCGACGGCTCTCACCACCAGGCGGCGACGGCTCTCACACCAGGCAGTGACGGCTCTCACACCAGGTCAGCGACGGCTCTCACACCAGGCAGCGACGGCTCTCTCACCAGGCAGCGACGGCTCTCACACCAGGCAGCGACGGCTCTCTTACACCAGGCAGCGACGTCTCGCCCGCACCTAGCGACGGTTTGCCTGATAAAAACCCCAAAACATAGGCGGTGGGCCTTGTACAGTGGCGTACCCAGGAATCACTCAAGGAGGGGGCAATTTGTGATCAGGGTGGTCCCACTATATAAGGTGTTGCTGAGTACTGACAAAGTTCAAAGTACCCCACTATAACAAAACAAAATCAACAGATTTGGCCCACTATATTTTTAGAGGGGCATTTTCAACATTTTTTTTTACTAAAAAATCAGCAAAAAATCAGTCATTTTTTTCTCTCTCGAAATAGAGCCCTTCAGGCCCTATTTCCAAAGGGGCACAGTTTCAAATACATCCATCTAATCTAGCTCACAAATATAAACCTAAACCTAAACCTAATCTTCAGCCACTGGGCAGACAATCGCATGAATACCTAAGCTTGACACTGTATGAGTTACGCTAACAAAGAACAGTTTTAAAAGCTCATCCATGGCAACAGTCACTCTTACAAACAACATTTAACAAACTAAATTAGGGTACGATCGGCAACACGACGAATTCGCTCTCCGACGAATCCAACGAATTCGCTCTTCCGACGAATTCACTGTCTCGTGCGTTCTGTAACAACATTATCCGCCGGTTTTGTCACTGCTGCGCCGTGCCATGGTTTGTGTAGCTATAGGGTGTGTGGTTATTTTACTAGTTTTAAGAAATCACGGTACTTTGAACTTTGTCAGTACTCAGCAACACTGCAGTCAATACAGGCAATACTGCAGATGACGTTATGGCACACTGCAAAATAAATTAGCCCTCCCGACGACTGGTTTGGAAATTCGCGCTCCCGACAGAGCGAATTCGTCGGGCGAATTCGCTCGTTTGCAGATTCGTCGTGTTGCCGAACAAAAACTGAGCGAATATTCGCTGACCGACGAAATCGTCGTGATTACGGCGAATTCGTCGTGTTGTGCCGATCGCACCCTGCCTCTCATGTCAGACACCTCGAGCTTAACTGGAATGTTGAGATGAGATCGTCATCTGGTCGAGGCACAACGTTGCCCATCTACCAGTTATCAACAAATTCGCAGCGTGAAATCAATGGAAAATGCCATTGAATCTAAATTGATTCGTTGTAGCACTGTGACGTTACATTTCAGCATGATCTCAACCAAAAGGAAAGGTTGCATCAATGTAGTGTGCTACTAGGGATGGACAAATGTTAAAAGTGGCTAACAAAAAATATATAATCAATATTTGCCTTTCAACGTCTTTGCAATGTCAAAACTACCAGCTTGTGTTACTAAGGGTGTCAATTTGTTGCCCATTTCAGGCGGTTTGGGAGGCTTGGCCGCTTTGCCCCTCTTGGATCCACCAGCGGCCAAAAACATTGGGGGGTGGGGGGCGAGCGGGTACCATGGGGGGGGGGAGGGGCGAGGGTACCATTGGGGGGGGGGGGGCGAACTCAACATTGGGGGGGCCGAGGGCCACCCCAAAAGTATATAAATCGACACCTATGGTTTGTGGTCATGGTAATGTAGGGATATGTCCTAGAGCACTATTTACACGTCATCGTGATGTTTTCTTGGTTTCAGGTATTTTGACCCTACAATAGTTCATCCTGTGTCCTTCATGTGAATTCCAACTCTCTGTCTGCTTCTATTATTTCCCCAATGGATCTTACCTCTGTCTGCATTCTGCGAACATACATCAGGCCAACTTGTGATTTTTTCGGGAGGGTCTAAAAAAGACCAGATTAGCAGACGAGCCCATCCTCCGAAACTACTGGACCAATGTGAGTGACTCCTTCACCATTCGATACCCAGTGGTCTGAAACGTTGCCGTTTTGGCTTGTATGCAGATTAGTCCACTCTTAAGTGGACCAAATTGGACCAAAACTTTTTGTACAAATTTGCAGACGAGCCCATGCTCCGAAACTATGGGTGATTTATTAGCCATTCGATCCAGCGTGGTCCAAAACGGTGCGGTTTTGGCTTTTATACAGATTGGTCCACTCTGTGGACCAAATTGGACCAAAACTTTTAGTACAATTTGCAGACAGCCCCATGCTCCGAAACTGTGGGACCGATCTAGGTGATTTCTTCACCATTCGATCCGGCGTGGTCTGAAACGGTGCCACTATGGTTTTATGCAGATTGGTCCACTCTAAGTGGACCAAATTTGACCCAAACCACCAAAAACCGTTGCAGGACGAGCCCATGCTCCGAAACTATGGGACCGATCTGGTTGATTGTGTTACCATTTTATCCGGCTTGATCTGAAACGGTGCCGGTTTGGGTTTTATACAGATTGGTGCACTCTTAGTGGACCAAATTGGACCAGAACTTGTAGTACAAATTTGCAGACGAGCCCATGCTCCGAAGCTACGAGACCGATCTAGGTGATTTCTTCACCATTCGATCCTGCGTGGTCTGAAACGGTGCCGTGTTGGCTTTTATACAGATTGGTCCACTCTAAGTGGACCAAATTGGAACAAAACCACCAACGGTTCGTTTGCAACGGTTTTTGGGGTTGTGGTCCAACTTGGTTCATTTAAAGTGGACCAATCTGTATACAAGCCAAAACGGCACCGTTTTGGACCACGCCGGATCGAATGATGAATAAATCACCCAGATCGGTCCCATAGTTTCGGAGCATGGGGTGGCGTCTGCAAATTTGTACTAAAAGTTTTCGTCCAATTTGGTCCACTTGTTTATTAATTCATATTGCTTAAATGCTATATTTTGGTGCTTGCTTTTGCTCCTCAGAGGAGGTGAGGACTTGTTCCTGAGTCTCAGAGGAGGTGCGGACTTGAGGAGGTGCGGACTTGTTCCTGAGTCTCTCCTCAGAGGAGGTGCGGACTTGTTCCTGAGGGCCAAGACACTCTACTGCATGACACTGGCGGATCTAGGGTCCGATAATGGGGGGGGGGGGGCTAAGGGGGTGTCGGGTTCTCAAAGCGAAAGTTATTGACCGGGGAATTTTTCACTTCCTAATTATCACTTCTTACAGCCAATGCAGGAACACGCGGGGCGGGGACATCCTTGTATTGAATGCACGCCATGCTCCTGGGGGGGGGGGGGGGCGGGGGGGGGTGGGGGGGAGGGGGAGGGGATTTCCCTAATGCCTCCACTCCTCTGGATCCGCCAGTGGTAAAAACCAGACAAACTCTCTTCTGTCTTACCTACCTATTTCTATTCTGTCTATGTTTCTGTATTTTACCTCTTCTGTCGCTCTTCAAACATTTTTTGTAGCTGAGTTCATGCTGAGTCTGATCTTGATTAGTTGGAAATGCTAAAAATTGTGAGACTCATAGCACACATAAAATGCACCGGGATAAGGATCTAAGCATGGTGCAAAATGGGTGTCAGTTTTTTAAAATTGGTACCTGAAATTACTTGAGTCTGGATATGACCTGAGGCCAAAGTAGCCATCCCAAGCTATAGTAATTCAAAATAACTTTGACAATGAAAAAATATTAACTTTACCTACACATTCACAAAGTGTGAATTTTATTTGGCTACATGTTTACATTGAAAGGAAAACAACGATACCCAAGTCCCAGTCACAATTCCTCAAATACTGTCGAAATGCGTTCCACGCACGCTATTCAGCGCTATAAACTTTTGCGCCAAAACGCGACGTTTTTTTAACTTAAATTGGTTGTAGGAATCGCTCCAGATCGAAATAGCGCCAGACGCGCCACGCGTATTTGGAAATGTCGAATACAAAGTCAAGGCGCATCATACTTAGGGACAGTGGCGTACCGAGTATCAACTATCAGGTTATGCAGGCCATGACTTGGTCCTTTGGACCCGAGGCGCCCATGCAAAGCTGGCGCCCCTCCGATCAGTCACGACGCCCATCCGGCCAGTGAGGACGCTCCCCCGGCCAGTGACGGGCACTCTTGCGGCCAGTGACGGCGCCCCCGGCCAGTGAGGGCGTCCTCTGCCAAAGACGGCGCCTCTCCGGCCCTTGACAGCGCCCCTCCGGCGAGTGACGGCGCATCTCCGGCTAGTGACTGCGTCCCTCCGGCGAGTGGCGGCGCCCCCTCCTGCCAGTGACTCTCCTTCCGCACGGTGCGGAAGGAGAGGCGCCCCACCCTCAGGGGCGGATACAGGGGGGGCGGCCCCCCCCCCCCCCCCCCCCCCCCCCAGGGCGGATACAGGGGGGGAGGCGGCGGGGGGGCGGCCGCCCCTCGGCCGCCCCCCCCCCCCGAGGGCGCCTCTACGCGGAGCGCCGACGGAGCCTATATACGCGAAGCGGCAATGCATGATCAAAAAGCCATGGACATTCCCAAAACCTCTAAGAACCTCTAATTTTTCTGAAAAACTCTATAATCCTCCGAAAGTCTTCATAAAACCTCTAGATTAACTCTAGAATCTGAGGTCGAGTCTTCAGATTTGACGTAAAACCTCTAATTGGAAGCGCTGTCGTACAGCGTCCTGGAAAAGGCGCCAGAAGAGGCGCACCATGCACCCGGATTAGGTTAGGTATATTTTGTTATGCTATTTTTTTAGACATGGTGCGCCTCTTCTAGCGCCTTGACAGATTTTGCAAATCTGGCGCAGTTCAGTCTTTTCTAGCGGCGAGAATACCCGCCGAAGCGCGGCGCCGCACCTTCCACTGTTTGCTGCAATCTAAGTCCTGTAAGAAGGTAGAGTCATCCGGCGATTTGACCGAATCCGACTCAGGGGTGGTGACGTCATCTTGACGGAGAATCCTTGCCCCTATACCTACAAATCAAAATAACTCTCAGTTTTTGAAAGACTATATGGATAATTCTACCGGGCCGATTTACAGACAACATGCCCTCAAAGAAAGACCGATTCAAGGTCTCTAACTTATATAAATAACATTTTGCTCCTATTTTGACAGCGAAGCGACAAAGATCCTACTCCTTCGCTAATGTTATAGTAGCCATATATAAGCCGCGCCACAAATGTCGGTGCGCCAAAATTTTCGGAATAGATGACATCACGTTCCAGGAAGAACCACATATGTTAGTTTTCGGGCGATTGACATACGTGATTTTTCTTGTGCAGGGTATTATAGCTAATTGAGCCTATGGCGGCTGCAGGGATGACAACCCCCTGGCTGCAATCTGCAATCGCGCTGCTTGTTTGGTGTGTTGCCCTTTGGACGCTTGAGCCTCGCAGCTACGCGCCCTAACCCATCAAGAACAAGAGATGGTTTAGTAAAATGCATTCGTACCACCTTATCATTTTTAATTAGGTGTAAACGATGAATGGTAGGCTTGATGTGTTATTTTATGTAGTGTCTAAGGTGTGATCACACTGCAAAAATGGGACCTCCAAAAGCTAAACGTCAGAAGAAGTCCGGATCGCAATTTATGGCTCTGAGAAAACAGCGAGACGTGGCTAATATAGCTGTTCGTAATAGGTCCATCGAAGAGTTATTCTGCATGTAAGTCCTTGCTGGATGATGTGTTTTTGCATGAAAGCAAAATATCCTAATATGCCATGTTTGTACACCAGATTGTCAGATTTTGCATGCCAGTGTATTGCATCAGCATGGGTATTGGGTTGGCATTTATTTTATTTTTGCATATCAATTTATATATCACTTTTATCTCAGGCTCATTTATCTTTTCCCTCCTTTCCTCACTCAACCAATCTTACAGAAGTAGGACCTAGGACCTAGAAGGCCTTGCTAGGACTTTGTTAGTTGTTTGACAATATTTTAAGTTGAGTCGTTGACAAATAGGTAGTCAACAGAAATGGATGAAACCATATAATTGTATTAGTAAGTAAGGTCAATCTTATTTTATGACTAGTCAGTAGCATTCAAAATACAGAGCATCAGCCGTGAGGTTTAGGTTTAGGATAGTGAGCTGACGTTCAACGGGGTCTATTCAGGGCTCACTTCAAATCAGGTGCAGACTGGTCAGGTCAGGCTGAGGAAATTGTAGCCCAGTGTTGGTCAAATTTGTTTTTAAACATATTGGTCGTTGTGGCTTCAACTACTTCTTGTGGTAGATTGTTCCACTGATTGACCATTCATTCTTCATTTATTTGTACATAACTGATCATTCATTTTTGAGCATTCATCTTTACAAAACCATGGCCATTGCATAGGTATTGATGTTGACAGTAGTTCTGCCATTCTAGCCTTAAGTAAGGTTGTGCAGGCTCCAAGGACAAACATAATTGATAGTTATTCATGTGCTTCATCTTGGAAGAAAAATATTGTGGTTATGGGCCTTTCATTTGTGGTTATGGCATGTTTGAAAGTGAGAATGTACCAAAATTGATCTAAATTTAGATCAAATGTCCTTATATGGGCATTGCTCCACCCATTTTGATCTATTTATTGATAAATCTACTTTTTATCTTCTCCCCTTAGTTTGCCCAACTAATGTATCTGTTTTGGTTATTTGAGATCATTGAGGCAATTCTGAGTTGATTTGCAATAAGTTTATGACAACAGAAACTCCTGAAATAATTTTGGATGGGGACTGGACACATCACTGAAGAATTACCAAGTTAATAGATACCATGTGTCACTTGACAAATATCAACAATTCAGTATCCAGTTGACTTGGGCATCATGAAGATGGTGCAGGCACCTGTCTTGCCCGCTTTAGTCTCGCTCATGATCAGTTATGACCATGTTGTCAGCAGGGTCGTAGCCAAGGGGGGGGGGGGGCATGGGGCCATGTCCCCCCCCCCCCCCCCGAGCAAACCAATTTTACACTAGATAAAATGGGATTCTGCTGACGACCCCCCCCCCCCCCCGCCGGTCAACAACTGTTGGCTGAGGATCTAAATTTGATATTACCACTGACGATGTGCCCTCCCCCCCCCCCCCCCGGATAAAAATTATGGCTACGTGCCTGGTTGTCAATGATAATAAGGGGACAATGCACATGCGGCACATGATACACCAATGAAAATAGCACATGCACCCTTGGACATATCACCTCACAGTTGTTTTGGGATCTCAACAACCAAAATGGAAACAAAATATCAATATAATGTGTCGTTCCAGGAGGGCATCCTCCTCCACTGCAACCACTGCTTCCTTCCCTGGTCAGCCTGTCTCCTCCTCAAGTGGATGCAGCGAGTCCCTGACAGCCCCAGCCAGCCAGTACTCCTCAGCAGAGCAGACCACCCCAGCTTCCCAGGCCAGCCCGACTCATCAGGAGGCCAGCCCGGATCCTCAGGCCAGCGCGGCACCTCCGGCCAGCCCGACTCCTCAGTCCAGCTCGGCTCCCTAGGAGGCCAGCTCGGCTCCCCAGGCCAGTCCAGCTCCTCAGAAGGCCAGTCCAGCTCATCAGCAGACCAACCCAGCTCCCCAGGCCAGCCCGGCTCCTCAGGCCAGCCCGGCTGCCCGGGCCAGCCCGGCTGCCCGGGCCAGCCCGGCTCGCCGGGCCAACCTGGCTTCCCAGGCCAGCCCGGCTCCTCAGGCCAGCCCGGCTCCTCAGGAGGCCAGCCCGGCTCCCCAGACCAGCCCGGCTCCTCAGGAGGCCAGCCCGGATCCTCAGGAGGCCAGCCCGGCTCCTCAGGAGGCCAGCGCGGCTCATCAGGAGGCCATCCTAGCTCATCAGGAGGCCAGCCCGGCTCCACAGCTGGCCAGCCTGGTTCCTCTTCTGGTCCAGCTGCATCATCCATCCACGGCACGGCGGTTGTGGATATCGGTCAGTTGATCGCTGAGGTTTCAACCGGGTCGCTGTCAGATGCGGATATTCGGCTGGGCCTAACGCAGCGATGGGTACCGAAAACCGAGCAGGAATTCCCCTCTTCAGCTCACAAGGCAAAAAACAAGAAGGGGGAGGTCATCACTGAGTGCCGCCGAGTGACGCAGAAACAGCTGGACACCCACCAGTGGCTGGCTGTGAGCAACCTGGCGGGCTACAAAGGCGCTTGGTGCGCTGCCTGTGTGCTTTTCACAGGTACCGCCGTCAACCAGGAGCTGTTGGTACACCGACCGCTCACGGCTTTTCGAAAGGCAACCGGCAAAGACGGCCATTACAACGTTTACGAGAGGTCTCCATCACACGCAATCTGCTCGAAAAGGGCAGCTGAGTTCATGAGCCGCACCCGGAGCGACGGTGCCACCGCATCAGCAGACATCAGGAGCCTGGTCGACCACGCGAGGCTCAGTGAGGCCGAACGCAACCGCCAGGCTCTGAGGCCACTCATCGACATCGTCCTCACGTGCGCCCTGCAAAACATGGCTCTGCGTGGTCACAGGGACGATGGGCGTCTCACGGTCACGGATCACGAGCCGGACAACAACGACGGGAACTTTCGGAGTCTGGTCCGGCTCCTGGTGCGGCACGGTGACGGCAAGTTGAAGCACCATCTGGAGACTTCGCCCAGCAACGCCACGTATATCTCAAAAACAACTCAGAACCAGATCCTGGAGAGCGCTGGGCGGCTCATCCGCAACCATGTGAGGGAGTCAATCAGCGACCGCTTCATCAGCGTTCTGGCTGATGAGACGACAGACACAGCTGGGCGTGAGCAGCTCGTCGTCGTCCTCCGCTATGCGACACAGGCGAACGGGCGCTGGTGCATCCACGAGGATCCAGCCAGGATAGTGGACCTGTTGAAGGAGATCGTCGAGAACCAGGAGGATGAGGAGCAACTGGAAGTCAAGATGACAGGTGAAAACATCGGTCATGTGATCCTGGGCAAGGTGGAAGAGCTCGATCCGACAGCGACGACCAGGCTCATCGGCTGCGGCTTTGACGGTGCGGCGGCAATGAGCAGCGCAAACACGGGCGCTGCAGCTGTCCTGAAACGCGCCAACCCGCTGTGCGACTTCTTCCACTGCTCGATGCATGCGCTCAACCTCTGCGTGGCTGCCTGCTGCGAACAGCAAGATGTCCGCAACTGCATCTCCACCGTGAAGATGGTCACGACGTTCTTCAACTCGTCGGCGAAGAGGATGCAGGCCCTGCAACGGTCTATCAAGGCAGCTGCATCGGATGAAGCCCGTTCCAAGCTCGTGAAGCTGTGCACAACACGATTTCTAGAGCGGCACGATGCCATCATATGCCTCTGCGAGCTGCTTCCAGCTGTCATCCGGTGCCTGGAGGACATCCGATCCTGGTATAGCTCGGACGCGCGCCAAAAGGCCAACCAGCTGCTAGTCGTCCTCCGCTCCTCTGCGTTCCTGGTGGCACTCTTCGCCCTGGAGCCCGTGAGCGCCACTCTCCTGCCAGTGACTCGTGCCCTCCAGGCCAAGAGCATGGAGACAACCACTGCTGCTCAGCTGCTGGATGCCTCTACCCGCACTCTGCAAAGCTGGAGAAACGAGCCGGAGCACAAGTTCAGCGAGATCTTCAGCAAGGCAAGAAATGCTGCCGAGATCCTGGGAGTGGACATTGAGCCGCCGCGCTGCGCTTCGCGATCTGTCTACCGCGGCAACGCCGGTGAGTGCGAGGACGCCGAGACCTACTACCGAGTCAGGATTTTCATTCCGCTCCTCAGCAGCGTTCTCCAGCAGCTGAACGCCCGCTTCGGACAACCCCAGCAGGTCTCTCTGCAGCTCAGCGGGCTCCTGCCGAGCCAACTCAAGGCGTGGGCAGCTGTCCAAGCAGCTGTGGAGCGATACGCGACCTTCCTGGACGCCCGCTTCGGACAACCCCAGCAGGTCTCTCTGCAGCTCAGCGGGCTCCTCTCGAGCCAACTCAAGGCGTGGGCAGCTGTCCAAGCAGCTGTGGAGCGATACGCGACCTTCCTGGACGGCCATCAAGAAGCAGAGTTCAACATCTGGGCTGCCATGTGGGCCCGTAAGCCACACCAGGAGCGGCCAACTACAGCAGTGGCAGCGCTGGATGCCTGTCCGCCAGAGTTCAACATCTGGGCTGCCATGTGGGCCCGTAAGCCACACCAGGAGCGGCCAACTACAGCAGTGGCAGCGCTGGATGCCTGTCCGCCAGAGTTCAACATCTGGGCTGCCATGTGGGCCCGTAAGCCACATCAGGAGCGGCCAACTACAGCAGCGGCAGCGCTGGATGCCTGTCCGCCAGAGTTCAACATCTGGGCTGCCATGTGGGCCCGTAAGCCACACCAGGAGCGGCCAACTACAGCAGTGGCAGCGCTGGATGCCTGTCCGCCAGAGTTCAACATCTGGGCTGCCATGTGGGCCCGTAAGCCACACCAGGAGCGGCCAACTACAGCAGTGGCAGCGCTGGATGCCTGTCCGCCAGAGTTCAACATCTGGGCTGCCATGTGGGCCCGTAAGCCACATCAGGAGCGGCCAACTACAGCAGTGGCAGCGCTGGATGCCTGTCCGCCAGAGTTCAACATCTGGGCTGCCATGTGGGCCCGTAAGCCACACCAGGAGCGGCCAACTACAGCAGTGGCAGCGCTGGATGCCTGTCCGCCAGAGTTCAACATCTGGGCTGCCATGTGGGCCCGTAAGCCACACCAGGAGCGGCCAACTACAGCAGTGGCAGCGCTGGATGCCTGTCCGCCAGAGTTCAACATCTGGGCTGCCATCTGGGCCCGTAAGCCACACCAGGAGCGGCCAACTACAGCAGCGGCAGCGCTGGATGCCTGTCCGCCAGAGTGTCTGCCCAACATCAGCCGGCTTCTCCAGATCCTGGCCGCGCTTCCAGTGACAACGGCGGAGCCTGAGCGGTTCTTCAGCCGCGTGTCACTGGCAGCAACCGCTATCAGGGCGACCATGACCGAGGAGCGGCTGGAGGCAGTATGCATGCTGCAGACGTACCGCCACCTCAACCTGGCAGTGGATGCCGTGCTGGACGAGTTCAGCAAGAATCGAAGGAGGAAGGACTTCGTGCTGTGAGACGGTCAACTCCCGAGTCCAGGTGTCCTGTAACTTTCGTCAGCGTTATTTCCTGTCCCATGCTCGTGAGAAACCGCGTGTTTGTACATGGGTGTGGAATGATTACGAGCGTGTTTGTTCTTAGGTTTGTAATACAAAAAATGCTTACAAGGAGTGAATGTTCCTCCAGAGATCCAGAAGGCCTTGACATGTCTGACGAGTTAGCCTCGTGTGCCTCGTGTGTTGTGACGAGTTATCGCACTAGATTGTGCCAAAAAGAGTAAATAAACCATGAACGGTAATCTTCATAGAGAGAGCGAGAGCGAGAGCGAGAGCGAGAGCGAGAGCGAGAGCGAGAGCGAGAGCGAGAGCGAGAGCGAGAGCGAGAGCGAGAGCGAGAGCGAGAGCGAGAGCGAGAGCGAGAGCGAGAGCGAGAGAAGAAAAAAATGGTTATACATAGGGTGCATGTTTGAAGAAATGGCGCCCCAATTTCCCGGAAAAAAATGCGCCCCTGTTCCCCGGACAAAATGCGCCCCTATACCCTGCCGCCCCCCCCCCCTTGAAAAAAATCCTGGATCCGCCCCTGCCCACCCTGCCGCAAAATTTCGCCAATATTGGTGGCGGCCCTGTCGATCGGGTGGCGCCCCTCAAGGCAATGACCTGGTCCATTGTGAATTTCTGCGTACGCCACTGCTTAGGGAGCCATAAGTCAGTCAACGCTCAAGATATCGCTTTGACATTTGGTTTGGGCATCGTCCATACTTGGTTCTCCAATATATATTGCGGCCTTTTCATATGATTTGATATTGCATATGATTTTATGAAGAAGAAAACAATTTGGAGAAGAAAAATATCCTCAAAATAAACATTTCCAAACATGTTCAAAAACCGGAATATATATATATAGGAGAACGAAGTATAGACAATACCCAAACCGAATTTCAAAGCAATATCTTTAGTTTTGGCTGACTTATGGGCTACTTAAGTATGATGGGTCTGACTTTTGTATTCGACATTTCCCAATATGCACGCGCCACTTTCTCTCCGGCTACCAAAATGCTACAAAATAGAGGAAACACGAACGAGGAAAAAACAACGATTTTTTGGGTCGCAAAAAGTTATTTTTCTCAGTCATTATCCATTTTTCATCGCCAGTTTCAGCGGATTTTGGGGGGGTCAATTTCTATTGCCGCCCCGTCGAGCGTGTGATGGGGGGGCTTTTGCCCCTGCCGTCCCCCCCCCCCCCCCCTATGTGTGTCTTCCATCAAAAGACGTCGACGGTGAAGAACCAGATGTGGGTACTGTGTTGATATATGTACAAGATATTCCCAGAAACGCGGCCAAACCCACAGACAAAATATGTGATACAGGAACTCGCTGGCGGAAGCCCATAAGATGTGTCGGGTTCATGCTTGATGCGTGATGCGATGTTCATTGGTGTTGTGCCGTTCATACGTTTTCACCGTTTGGAGGAGCCGCCGTCGGCGAGTTAGGCTCATCACTTATCAGTCACGTTTTGTTCGTTCTTGTGCAAGATAACTTGCGATAGACCTTTTCGTACACGTTGTTTTTCACCTTTTGTAGGCGAGACACCGCCGTCAGCAGACAGGTCGCTCGACATGTATTGTTCATGTGAATTATGTTTGTCTGTGCGAGGTAACTTGCAATATACGTTTTTTCCTGTCACTGGATTTTAACAATAATCGTGTCGGACGGAGTACATTCGGCGTAACGAGGGGGCATCACATGGGTGTACCGACGGAGTATGTACAGAATATCTAGGGGGGTAACCTCGGAGTTACGGTGGAATTGGGGGAGTAACTTTGGATTAATGGGAGAGTAATTCTGGTGTATAACCGGAGTAGTTATGGAGTAAGGAGGGTGGACAAATAGACAAATCCAACATACTCCCCCGATGGAGTAAACAATTATCCCAGTATGCGGAGTAACCCAAGAGTAACTTCGGAGTAAACCAATAGTTAACGGAGTAACATTGGGGTAACTAGGGGAGTAAGTACAAAGCACTCATGGAGTAAAATAAGAATATCTAGGAGTAACCTCGGAGTTATTGAGGAATTGGGGGAGTTACTGGGGATTAATGGGGGAGCAATTCTGGTGTATAACCGGAGTAGCTATATGGAGGGGGGTGGACAAATGGACAAATCCCAACATACTCCCTTGGAGGAGTAAACAGTTTTATCCGTGTTTTGTAATTTTAAATTGGAAATCTGTTCAAAATTGACCAAATTATTTACTGAATACATATAGTCACATGATGTTTCAGAGTTGTCGAGTTTGCCTTGGACCACAACAGCGGCGATAGCGCAATCTAGACGAATCAGCTTCATGAAACGGATTTTGAACCAATGGCTACGCCAGACAAGGAACGATCCTCCCTTGCAATTATGTTGCCAAACACATGATACGTTTCGGTGGCGGTCGGTTCAAATAGCGAAAATGAAGTGCGGTAGAAATCACAGTGAAGTAGCGATGACGTATGTGAAACGTCACGAGATTTGTCCATTTAAAATAAAACCCAATAAACCTAACGTTTTTTTTTAGTTGAAACGTTTTTTTTTAGTTGAAACTCTGCAACTAGGTCGTTTTGGAAGGAAAACAATCAGAATTGGAGATTTCTCAGTATTCCCGTACTATCTCAGTTAAAAACTAATGTTAAAGGTACTATATTCCCTTTAACACGCACAGTGGAGAGGGGTATGCCACTAACACGCAGTGGAGGGGGGGGGGCACTTTAGTGCCCCCCCCCCCCCTAAGATCTCCGAAAGTATGAGATAATGAAACTTACAGAGTAAGTACGTACTATGACGATCTACATTTTCTAAAATTTGCTTGACCTTCGGTCAATATCTTCAAGGTCAAACGAGGTCACGAAGGTCAAATCTGGCCAAATGGAGTGAAACAGAGGCGTCTTCAGGCGGCGATGGGGGGGGGGGGGTGGGTGGGTTGGGGTGGAACAGAGGCGTCTTCAGGCAGCGAAGGGAGGAGGAGGGGTGGAACATAAGCGTCTCCAGGCAGCGATGGGGGAATGGTGGAACAGAGGCGTCTTCAGGCGGCGATGGGGGGGGGGGGGCAGAGACATCTTCAGGCAGCGATGGGGGGGATGGTGGAACAGAGGCGTCTTCAGGCGGCGATGGAGGGGGGGGAGTGGAACAGAGGCGTCTCCAGACGGCGATGGGGGGGGGGGGGGGCAGAAGCGTGCTACCATTATACCTATTTCTCAAGTGTGTACATAGTTTTCTCAAGCACATCAAATATATGCAAGTGTTTCAGAGTCAACTTGTACATAGCTTATATACAACATCTATCGTATTTCGATGCCCATGGAGTTAAAGGTGCATTACTAAACTTTGAGTCAGTAACACCGCCGGCCGAATTAAACCTCGGCCTACGGGAGCTTTTTTCACTTTCGCCCTACGGGGGGGGGGGGCTGACAGCCCCCTCCCCCTCTTAACTTCCTAACCAAGCAACTTAGAACAATGCAGTAAGAACCAGCATGTTTCCTGTCATGAGAGGAATCCAACAGTATGCGATTTTTAGGTTTCAGGTCAACGGCTGACCTTCCAGTTCAAATGAATGACCTCGGCTCGACCACGTCCAGAACACCGATTTTGCTCTTCAGAAAACCTCAAAATTAGAAATTGTGAAATGTAAATAAAAAGGCATGTTCCAAGACCAGTTTTGTCTCAGAAATACAGAAAAGTTAATTATTTGTTCGTATCTTGTTAAAAAAAAATTGTTAAAAAATGACGTCATGAGTTTCTTACACTTAGGGAGCCATCACTCAGTCAAAAATTGAGATATTGGTTTGAAATTTTGTTTGGGTATTGTTCATACACCGTTCTCCGACATATATTCCGGTTTTTCTAACATCTTTGAAAAAAAATTATTTTTTGGTGATTTAGAAAAAAATATATATAATTTTGGAGGTCAAAAACCCAACATTTTGGAAATCCGAGATTGCCATTTTCAAGAAAATGCCATTTTGTACCTTTGGTGGATTGCGTATGCAATTTGCTTTAAAACTCTGTTTTCTACGATTTTTCAAATATGTATCGTTTTTCAACCAACATGACGTCATCAAAACATAATATCTCCCAAACTGCTTCACCAATTTCGATTAAATTTTTACAGCATACGTATAATTGTTGTAAACTCAGCTACTGAAAATTTCAGCAAGATGCGCCGCATGTGTACAAAGTTATTCAAGAAAAACCTCAAGGGGGGCCTGTCAGCCCCCCGTAGGGCGAGGTTTAAGGCACCAGACGAAGTCGTATTATTTTGGACGGACGGTGTTCACCTAGTGCCATTATACCTGTTCTGAAGTGCTTGGCACACCTAATATATGCCAATCTTGCATAGTCAACATGTACATACATAGCACACATGCCGTGTTTATGGCATTGCTATGGCCGAGAGTTGGAGGTGCATTACTGAACTTTGCGCGCCTTTACCGCGCCGGGGCAATTAAAACGACACATTTTCAGAACCGTTTATTCGTAAGAGTAATAGAGATGGAAGGAAGATCGGCTAGCTCTGGCTTTTGTTGACACCTGATGTATTTTCGAAATATTTTCCACATGAAGTAGAATGTGTAAATCCCATTCCCTCAACATCTCTATGCTAAATGTTCCGGAGGTGAATTATTGAACTTCTAGTCACTACAAGAGCGGGCGAATTAATGCGACGGATGGAGCTGCATTATTTTGAGCACTTTAAGTAGTTGATGCACATCCCAAATGTTTTTCACGATAAGCAGAACGTATATGGGCCTTTATTTTGAAATAGATTTGCCAAGCGTGTTTGAGGTGCATTACTGAACTTTCAGTCACTAGGACAATGACGGCCGAATTAAGGCGCCGCACAGAATCGTATTATATTGGACGGTATAAACACCTGATACAATGAAACGCACTTCTCAAGTGCCTGGTATATGCCAATCTTCCATAGTCAGTATATAAATAGCATTTGTACCACATCTACGGTATTTCTATGCCCATGGAGTTGGAGGTGCATTACTGAACTTCGCGTCTTTCCCGGACCGAGGCAATTAAAGCGACATATTTGCAGAACCGTTTATTCGTAATAGCAAGAGCGATGAAATTATTTATTTTTTTGCCGTGTGAACACCACATACATCTTTGAAACATTTTCGATATTAAGTAGAATTTATATATCCCTTTCGTTCGACATTTCTGTGCTTTATATGCTGGAGGTGCATTATTGAACTTATAGTCGCCACAGCAGCGGGCGAATTAATGCGACGGATGGAACTACATTATCTTGAGCATTTTCAACAGTTGATGCACATCCGAAAAGTTGTTCACGTTAATTGGAACGTAAATAAGCCTTTATTTTAAAATATCTATAGATACTACCGAGTGGTGTATGATTCGTACATTTCCGACGCATTTGATACGATAGTTACAGACAAATTTAGGTTGTGCAGTTTTGGGCAAAGGTTTGTGCTGTAACTAACGAAGAATGAGGTGTCGAGCAATATTTTACCGTAAAACAAAAAACAGTTTACGGATACGAGTTTTACATCGCTTCACTCCGGTCGAAAGCCAATCAGATCCGACCACGGATACTACAGTGCCACAACCAATGAGAAGCAATCACGGAGTCACTACGAAACGAAGGTCATCGACATACGGTACGGCATATATCAATGAACATATACGCTAAGCCGAGGTGGAGTTTTCACGGGTTTAATGTATAACGGGTGTCATAGGTGTTCCACGGGTATAATGGGTGAGTGCCGGCTATAACGGGGTTATAACGTGTTCCACAGGGGCACAACGAGTACTACGGGTGTATGTCGGGCACTGTAGGGTTTCGACGGATACTTCGGGTGTGTGACGGGTACAAAAACGTATTATAGGTGCGACAGGTGTCACGGGTAGTACGGGTTATCAATTCCTAATTTCCTATTACTAGTTTGCACCTAAGCACCACCACTTGACACCAGTAATCGCCCAGCGGAGCGGACGGGTTACCACTAGTATTTACTAAGCGTCTTTGAGGTGCATTACTGAACTTTGAGTTACTTATACGACACTGCCGGGCGAATTAAGGCGCCGGAAAGAGACGTATTATTTTGGACGGGCGGTGTCCACCTAGTATCATTATACCTGTTCTGAAGTGCTTGGCACATCTAATATATGCCAGTCTTTCATAGTCAACATGTACATGTACATAGCATATATGCCGTATGTATGGCATTGCTATGGCCGAGAAGTTGGAGGTGCATTACTGAACTTCGCGCCTTTACCCGACCGGGGCAATTAATGCGATACATTTGCAAAGCCGTGTATTCGTAAAATTAATAGAGATGGAAGGAAGATCGGATAGCTTGGCCTGTGCTGATACCTGATGTATTTTCGAAATATTTTCCACATGAAGTAGAATGTGTAAATCCCATTCCCTCAACATCTCTATGCTAAATGTTCCGGAGGTGAATTACTGACCTTTTAGTCACCAATGCAGCGGGCGATTTAATGTGACAGATGGAGCTGCTTTATTTTGAGCACTTTAAGAAGTTGAAGCACATCTAAAATGTTTTCTTCACGTTAAGTGGAACGTATATAAGACTTTGTTTTAAAATATATTTTCCAAGTGTGTTGGAGGTGCACTACTGAACTTTGAGTCAGTAACACTGCCGGCCGAATTAAGGCGTAGGACGGAGCCGTATTATATTGGACGGACGGTGTCCACCTGGTACCATTATACCAACTTCTATAGTGTTTGGCATATCAAATATATGCCAGTGTTGCAGAGTCAGCATGCACATAGCATATATGCCACACATACGGTATTGCCATGCTCACGGAGTTGGAGGTGCATTACTGAACTCTGTGTCTTCACCAGGCCGAGGCAATTAAAGCGAGACATATGCAGAACCGTTTATCCGTAAGAGTAATATAATACAGAAAAAGGATACCATTATACCTATTTCTAAAGTGTCTAGCACATCAAATATATGCAAGTGTTTCGGAGTCAACCTGTACATAGCTTATATACAACATCTATCGTATTTCGATGCCCATGGAGTTGGAGGTGCATTACTGAACTTTGAGTCAGTAACACCGCCGGCCGAATTAAGGCGCGGGACAGAGACGTATTATTTTGGACAGACGGTGTCCACCTGGTACCAATACCTGTTATGAAGTGCTTGGCACATCGAATATATGCCAGTATTTCATGGTCAACATGTACATAGCACATATGCCGTGTTTATGGCATTTCTATGGACGAGGGGTTGGAGATGCATTACTGATCTTTGCGCCTTTACCCGACCGGGGGAATTAAAGCGATACATTTGCAAAGCCGTTTATTCGTAAAATGAATAGAGATGGAAGGAAGATCGGATATCTTTGGCCTGTGTTGACACTTGAATGTATTTTCGAAATATTTTCCACATGAAGTAGAATGTGTAAATCCCTTTCCGTCGACAAATATATGCTAAATATTCCGGAGGTGAATTACTGAACGTCTAGTCACTACAGCAGCGGGCGAATTAATGCGACGGATGGAGCTGCAATATATTAAACAATTAAAACAGTTCATGCACATCCGAAACGTTTTTCACGTTGAATGGCACTTGCATAAGTCTTTATTTTAACGACAACGACCCCCCATCGCCGCCTGAAGACGCCTCTGTTCCATCCCCCGCCCATCGCTGCCTGAAGACGCCTCTGTTCCATCCCCCGCCCATCGCCGCCTGAAGACGCCTCTGTTCCATCCCCTCCCATCGCTGCCTGAAGACGCCTCTGTTCCATCCCCCGCCCATCGCCGCCTGAAGGCGCCTCTGTTCCATCCCCCGCCCATCGCTGCCTGAAGGCGCCTCTGTTCCATCCCCCTCCCATCGCTGCCTGAAGACGCCTTTGTTCCATCCCCCGCCCATCGCCGCCTGAAGGCGCCTCTGTTCCATCCCCCGCCCATCGCTGCCTGAAGGCGCCTCTGTTCCATCCCCCGCCCATCGCTGACTGAAGACGCCTCTGTTCCACCCCTCCCCCCATCGCTGCCTGAAGGCGCCTCTGTTCCATCCCCCTCCCATCGCTGCCTGAAGGCGCCTCTGTTCCATCCCCCTCCCATCGCTGCCTGAAGGCGCCTCTGTTCCATCCCCCTCCCATCGCTGCCTGAAGGCGCCTCTGTTCCATCCCCCTCCCATCGCTGCCTGAAGGCGCCTCTGTTCCATCCCCCTCCCATCGCTGCCTGAAGGCGCCTCTGTTCCATCCCCCTCCCATCGCTGCCTGAAGACGCCTCTGTTCCATCCCCCGCCCATCGCTGCCTGAAGACGCCTCTGCTCTAGCCCCCCAGTGACGTCTTGGTCCCCCCCTCCCCACTGCGCGTGTTAACCGTTGAATTGTTCCCGCGATAGTAGAAAAACTATGTGATATGTTGCATGTGTGACGACTACACGACTTACTTTCACTGTATCGGGAATACATATAGACGACTACACGACCTACTTTCACTGTATCGGGAATACATATAGACGACTACACGACTTACTTTCACTGTATCGGGAATACATATAGACGACTACACGACTTACTTTCACTGTATCGGGAATACATATAGACGACTACACGACTTACTTTCACTGTATCGGGAATACATATAGACGACTACACGACTTACTTTCACTGTATCGGGAATACATATAGACGACTACACGACTTACTTTCACTGTATCGGGAATACATATAGACGACTACACGACTTACTTTCACTGTATCGGGAATACATATAGACGACTACACGACTTACTTTCACTGTATCGGGAATACATATAGACGACTACACGACTTACTTTCACTGTATCGGGAATACATATAGACGACTACACGACTTACTTTCACTGTATCGGGAATACATATAGACGACTACACGACTTACTTTCACTGTATCGGGAATACATATAGACGACTACACGACTTACTTTCACTGTATCGGGCATCTCGTGGTGTTTGCTCTCGGCGGCGGTTTCGATCCCTTGTTGTTTCTCTTGTCTCTCACTTCAGCACTGTCGTGACCTCCAATGACCTCAGGAGAGCCCAGGCCAGCAGCTTTCACCTCACGATGACTAGTGAACTCGCATAACGGCGGCAGACACCGCGGCGGCGTCAGCCGACTGAAGACGGCGCCCACGTGCGTCTATTTTGGTCGCCACCGCCATGTGCAGCCGGGCTGGTGGCAGATTGGTCTGCCATCTACCGGTGATAATTCAATTTTCAGTTTGCTCTCATCCCACATCAACATGGCTTTCGACCATCCCGAAAGGACGCCTTAAAGGCAATAGTTCACCTTCGGATTTTTTTCTTCAGAACACGATTGTATTATATTTTTAATAGTTTCTTTTTTATTTTCAAAAATGGTCCCACATCGCGCCAATTCAGGACAGAAGGTTGTACATTATTAATGTTATGGTGTGCGTTATTGGTCTGCGCATGCTCCATGCAGTGCTGGCACAGTTCAGACGGTACGGTATATCATATATGCGCCGCATTCCTTCGCCAAAAAGTCAAATATCTTCGGCTGGAGAGTCTTTTCAGCCAAGAAAAGTTATAGATCAGGATTTCTCAACACGGGCTACAAAACTGCTATTTCAGTTAAAAACCCCATGTTGAAGGTGAACTATTTCCTTTAAAGGAAATAGTATATTTTTTTTATTATTTAAAGAAAATAGCGCATATATGATATACCGTACCGTCTGAGAGTGCCAGCACTGCACGGAGCATGCGCAGACCAATAACGCACACCATAACATTAATAATTTACGACCTTCTGTCCTGAATTGGCGCGATGTAGAACCATTTTTGAAAAGAAAAAAAAGAAACTGTATTAAAAAATATAATAAAATCGTGTTCTGAAAATTTTCCGAAGGTGAACTATTTCCTTTAAAGGGATTATACGGGTTTCCGCCCTGAAAGGAAATGCACTCTTCTGCAGTTGTATGAACTTTAAACACGTTTAAGACATATACCAGGGACTTCAATCCTCATTTAGTCCATTATTTCAGCAATTATCAGCGTTAAAACGTCAACGTTTTTAGAGACTTGTATCAGATAACGAGTACTTGATCGGCATTACTGTCCACCACTTTTTCATCTTAGAATCTGCATGAAATTCGATGGGGCAGTAATCTGCGCGGCTGAGGCAAAATAGCGGTTACGAGCTCGGAAGGAAGCTGCCGCTATCAGCAGGCACGTAGTGAGTTGTCGGCAGGCACGTAGTGAGTTGTCAGCAGGCACGTAGTGAGTTGTCAGCAGGCACGTAGTGAGTTGTCAGCAGGCACGTAGTGAGTTGTCAGCAGGCACGTAGTGAGTTGTCAGCAGGCACGTAGTGAGTTGTCAGCAGGCACGTAGTGAGTTGTCAGCAGGCACGTGGCCAAGGGGAGGGCGGCGGGGGCGGCCGCCCTCCCCTGGAGGCCAGGAGGGCCCTTTTTGGCGCGCGAAGCGCGGTATCATATGTTCTTTACTACACGAAGCGTGGTCTTTAGAGAGTTTAGAGGACTTCAGAGGCCCTTTAGGGCCACCAGGGCCCTCTCTGAAAGACCAGAGGGCCCCTTGGACGTTCAAAAGAGCCCTGTGCATGTCAGAGGGGCCCTTGGCCAGACGGAAAGGGCCCCTGAGCGGGTCAGAGGGCCCCCTGAGCACGTCGAATGGGCCCCTGAACACGTCGAATGGGCCCCTAGCCAGCACAGAGGGGCCCCTGGGCAGATTGAGAGGCCCCTGAGCATGTCGACAGGGCGACAAAGCGGCCAGCGCAGTCCTTTGCCAGGTCATAAGGGCCTCTGAGTAGGTTGGAGGGGCCCTGGACAGACCAGAAGGCCCCTGGGAAGTTAAGAGGGGCCCTGGCCAGACCGAAAGGGCCCCTAGGTGGTCAGAAGGGCCCCTGAACATGCCGAATGAGCCCCTAGCCAGCACGGAGGGGCCCCAGGGCAGGTCGGAGGGCCCTCGGAGCATGTCGCAAGGCGACAAAGCAGCCAGCGCAGTCCCTTGCTAGGTCGGAAGGGCCCCTTAGAAGGTTAAAGGGCCCCTGGAGAGACCAGAGGACCCCTGGAAAATTAAAAGGGCCCCTGCGCAGATCGGAGGGGCCCCTGACCAGACCGAAAGGACCCCTGGGCGGGTGAGAAGGGCCCCTGAACATGCCGAAGTGGCCCCTGGCCAGCACGGAGGGGCTCCAGGGCAGGCCTGAGGGCCCCTTGAACATGTCGGCAGGGCGACAAAGCAGCCAGCGCAGGCCGACCAGAAGAGTCGCTGGGAAGATCGGAGGGGCTCCTGGGCAAGTCAGAAGGGCCCCTGGCTAGACCGAAAGGGTCCCTGGGCCGGTCGGAAGGCCTCTTGAATATGCCGGATGAGTTCCTAGCCAGACTGGAGGGGCCCCTGTGCAGTTCGGTGGGGCCCCTGAGCAGGGGCGGCGGATTGCGGGAACAGGGTACCCAAAATTCCCCAGTCGAAAATCCTGGGGGGGCAAAGGGTAGTTTTGCCCCCCCCCCCCAGATTTTAGCCTGCTCAATCTGGGGGCAACATGACCCTCCCCTCCCCAGGATTTGCATTTGAGGGGGGGGGGGGGATTTTGGGTACCCTGCGCCCCGCAATCCGCCGCCCCTGCCCCTGAGCATGTCGGCAGGGCGACAAAGCAGCCAGTGCAGTCCCTGGCCAGGTCGGAAGGACCTCCGAACAGGCCGAATGGCCCCTTGACACACAAGAGGGGCTTCTTGGAAGGTCAGAGGAGTCTCTGGTGAGACCGGAAGGGTCAAAGCACGTAGAGATCCCAGATGAAGATTAAATACAAAGAGGACTTACTCCACAATCAAATATTAAAAGCGGAGCTTTCGGATATATTGTAACACTCTTTGTCAGGGTGCTACAATATACCCGAAAGATCCGATTTTATTTTTTCCTGTAGAGTAAGCCCTCTTTGTATTATATATATCACCAACTCCACATCATGTCTTTTCGCTTCGCGGATCCCAGATGAGTCCCTGAACAGGTCGGAAGGGCGTAGAAAAGGTCAGAGGGGCCCCTAGACGATCTGAAGGGACCTTGGGCCTTTCAACAGTAAGAATAGTTGTACAGGGAATAACACTAAAAAAAATCGCGCCGCTCCGCGGCGCAATTTAACTACAAATTCAATTATATGCGGGTTAGGAAAAAATCAGTCAGTTTCTCGGCGCATTTATGTGTTATGTTGCTACTTTCCTATATTATTGGGCAAAATAGTTCACTTTAGCACCTTTTCCCCGCACTTTAAAACGCACAATATAGCAATTTTAGAGGTCCGCACCATACGCAATGCGACGCATTGATGAGAAAGCAACCCAGGGCATTAAACTCAAAATTTTCGCGCCGCTCCGCGGCGCAATTTGTTCCAGGTCTTGAGCTTAAAAAATATTCCAAGTTGGTATGGCTGATTCCAAATTCGTGTTGCTGGTTCCAAAGTTGATGTGGCAGTTTGCTAACTCCAGCTCCTAAACGTTGGTATGGCCCATGCCATACCTGCCATACTGCATTTTCCAGCCTTGTAACGTGCCTTTTCATGCGTTTTTTTTTGTTGGGGGGGGGGGGGCCTTTCAACGCTTGGGAAGGGGCCCTTTCAACGCTCGGGAAGGGGCCCTTTCGAGGCGCCGCCCCTCCCTGGACGAAATCCTGGCTACGTGTCTGGTTGTCAGACACCTTATACCAAGATTGCTAGACCAAACCATATACGGCCTTGATCGGACACACGACTGGCGACGTGCGGCGACCTCGGTTCAGCAGCAAATTTGATGTAAGGTAAGGATTTTGCTACTTGAGCCCAAAGGCTGTGTGGAGTAACCCATCAGTAAACAAACGTGCATTATCAGACCCAGGGTAGGTACCTATAACCTAGCTCCGTCGGTACTTGCGCACTAGGATTACTGACTACCCAAGTTTGCAACGGCTGTATTAGCATAAGCCACAGGGCACAATTCGTTTCTTTCAATTGTATTATCTTAGGCATAAATAGTTGACTGTGGGTGACAACAAGACAACAGGTGACTGTGGGTGGTGGAAGATCCGAGTGGAGTATGGTGACCAGTGGAGTCCCACAAGGATCAGTCTTGGGACCTGTCCTTTTCTTGATCTATGTCAATGAATTGCCGACAATGGTGAAAAGTCACAAAGATGTTTGCAGATGATACCAAAATGTACAGACGATGCACTAACCCACACGTAACTGTTACAAAAGGATTTAACTACTTTGGAGAAGTGGTCTGAAGAGTTGCTCCTCAAGTTTGCTCATCTGAAGTGTCAGATAATGCATTGTGGAGCAACAAACAGTAAAGCAAAATATGTCATGAAAGAAAGAAAAAAACAGTTTACAAAGAATACTTAAAGTAACTACAGTAGAAAAAGACATTGGAGTGTATGTAACAGACAACCTCAAGCCAACAACTCACTGCAAGAGGACAGGTAGCAAAGCAATATCAGCACTTCAAAGACTGAGGATGATATTTGATAGACTGGATATGAAAAACTTCAAGATTTTATATACCACATATGTTAGGCCACATCTGGAGTATGGTATACAAGCAGCTGGTCTATACATGGTACAGGATGTCAGGGCACTTGAAAAGGTACAGAGGACTGGAGAGTGACTAAGATGGTTGGACGGATAAAACATCTAACGTATGAGGAACGCTTGAGAGAACTCAAACTACTTAGTATTGAAGAGAGGATCCTGAGGGGCGACCTGATAGAAATGTACAAGATCCTGACAAGACAAACCAACATGGACCCCAACAGTTCTTTTTTGTGCAAATAGACTTGTTACACCGTGGAATGAACTCCCACAAGAAGTTGTGACTGCTGAGTCCGAGTCCACCAATTCTTTCAAAAACAGACTTGACCAACACTGGGCCACAAAGTACCCTGGCAACATGTCCAAACCTATGAAGAAGGGAGCACCAAATAGACCCTGTCTACACCCAGCTCACCCAACCTAAACCTAAACATTTTGACATGCAAATGTTGCATTGTAGGCCATGACAAGATCTTGTCAGCATGCACACCAACTCAGGCATACATTTCGCTATTTCCAGGTGTGTGCTGAGTGTGTGTGTGCACCAGGTGTTCCAGGTGTGTGTGCACCAAGATGTTCAGGAGTGGATTGTGTATGCCATCACTAAAAACTGGATAAACTGACCATAATCTTGCCTGCAGTATAGATAATCACTGTTCATCTTGGGCATGTACATGCTATGCTTTGCAGTCTGGCATGTTGCAGGAACATTCAATAATGTTTGTATGCCTTTGTTTTTATTTGTCTACACATAACTGCAAGTGCATCTAAATATTATTACAGACAGGTACCATTTTGGGAGGCAGTCTGTGAATTTGCTCCTTCAGCTAATGTCCAGTACAGGTAGGGCATGTTGTTCATCAAGTTATGTTTGCACTCGCATATAAAGCACAACAATATTTAGTATCAGCTTCATCATATTTTCGCAGTGCACTATGCCCTCTGAACCATTGCACCTTGAATGAGTTTGCATGCTATTTGTGAATAAGTGTGAAACACTGCATAACTGGAAAGAACAGTTGTTACTCCACTTCCCTTATTCACTACATAATTGCAGATAGAAGTTGAATTGAGTAAAACCACTTCACACCAACCTAACTTGCCCCCTCTATATGCAGCATGTCTGAAAGGAGGCCCCAGAGGCGTGGTAGGAGCAGGGGGCCAAGACGTCAGCTTTTCCAGCCGGACTTAATGTATATATTCTAATCCTGTGTTTGGTTATATTTTTCTATATTAATGAACCTAAGCACCTAATCTGAATTCATATACCTAATCTGAACCTAATGGTATATGTTGTTTCCAGTTTACATGCGTGTTTCTTAGAATATGTTTTTACAAAATATATGGCATATATATGAAAATATATGTCATTCTGGCCATGATCACAATCCCTTGTCAGTTGTTACATTCATATATAATGAAGTAGTTCATTCATTTCCATATTGTCTTTGTAAGATACTCAGCAGGCAAATTAGTACTGATTATTGTTTTTACAGACACAGAAGACAGCAGTCAGTGCTGCTTCATGCAGCAGACCTCAGAGTAATCATTTCAAACAGTTCGCACCATTTTAATTGCACATTGCTTTAGTAGCAGTAGCATTTTAGAGCTTTATAGATCAAGCACATGTGTTGTAGTTATTATGTTTTTCGTCATGTATGATGTTGGTATTACAGTGAGAGTGTACTACTATTAGTCATATATTAGCAGCAAATGACATGCATATTTGTATCATTGATAATAACTTTAGCTTTCTGTTTTGTCGACTATTACGTCATATGGCGCACATTTTGTTCACATTAGCCAGGTTTGCATGTTTGTAGCTTCGTTTGCGGTTTCTTCCATAGTGTAGTCTAATCTCGAATCCATGTACTTAGTCTTTATTTGGCATTTCTTGCCTGTATTTTGCACAACCGCCAGGAATTATTAAAGCTACATCTGTGTCGCTGGCTCCCGTTCGCTGTTTCAAGAAGAATATTCACATCAATCAGCCAGCGTTATTATTTTCGTCCCTTGTGTCTTTTAGTCCAGTTTGTTTGACTTAGTCCAGCACTTACAAGCCATATGTTATATGTAAAACAAGTGTTTGCTTATTTTGTTTTGGTAAAAAAGTAGGAAACACAAGTAATTGATGTGTTTTGCCAATTGTGTACCTGAAAGAGTCCCTAATTGAATTTCACGTTTTAACGCTTCATAATTCCATGAATATGTGATAGGCACTTAGCATGGCATTGTATGTATGTTTCATCTGCATCAAACGTTGTTACAGGCGTCTTTGCAGGCAGCGCCGAAAGCCATAGTGCTGGACCTGCTCGGCACGATCCTAATCGAGCGCCCAGACGTGCGTTGGGCGTATGCCGACCGCCTGCCACCACCATCGCCCAGGCCTGAGGCGGCAGCTGCCGCGGCGCCCAGGCGTCCTGGAGCGCCTCGAGCAGCGGCTCCTGTTCGTCCAGGAGCCGCTGCAGAAGCAGCACCTGCACGCCCCACCCAGCCGCGGCCGGCAGCAACAGCTGTTCGGCCAGCTTCGCCCGTGCCGGCTACACCAGGACCCGAGTGGTGCCGCTGTACCAGGTTGGTGCTGGTCTGCATTCATATAACCTTGCAATTTTAATTCACAACTGCTACATGCATGCTTGACTGTAAGGTTGCGTTGTTGCGCATATTCCAATTATGACCACTGTGTATGAATATCGTGAGCAATAATCCGGATATTAATTGAGGTTTCATGTAAAGATTGTTGTGCAAAAAATATGTTTCTTTACGTTAAATGCTGTTGAGCTCTGACATAGTGCCACAGTTTGGCGCACCAGGTTCACTTTACTTGCTTCACTCATAAAAAGTCACGTAGATATAATTTTGATAGCTACATAGCATGCAACATGAATCTGTCTCCATCAGATGCCAACCGATGCCGTCTGCGGCGGAGCAGACTTGCTGTGGAAATCAGCAGTGCATCACACGCAGCGAGATGCGTTATCTGTCCTTTTAACCCTCGTCCGATCAGTGCGTGACCGTGCAGGGGGGGGGGGGGGGGGGGGCGGTGGTACGACCCCCCCCCCCCTCCTAACGTTTCGCCCCAATTGGGCTAGAGCTTCGATTAAAAAAACGAGCGTGTGGCCCTAGGTTAAGGGGACCTCTTAATTAGGGGACGTTTAAGATCCTAGGTAATTAGGGGACCTCTGAGGTCATGTCAATGACCCAAATGTCATCAAAATTGAAAATGCGTATAAATTAAATGTTATCGAGTTAGTGAATGAGCATATCATAATGCTTATGGGTGCCAAATTCGTAATCAGCGTCAAAAAAAAATGTCCTAAAACTGACAAATTCCAAAAACGTCATGTCAGGTCATGTCAGGTCATTTGAGGTCAGTGACCTCGGTTGACCTGTTGGGGCGCATGACCCCACTGGAACATATAATTATGTAAAATGGATCCCATATTTGAAATCAGCGTCACAAAATATCCTAGAAACTGCCAAAAAAGCAAAAAAGTAATATGAGGTCATTGGAGGTCAGTGACCTCGGTTGACCTCGGAAAAGGTCAATCGAGGTCACAATATCAATGGAAACCACAACTGTCACCTGAAAACACTTGTGCATATGCTTCCTGAACAACAAACACTATGCAACTGCACAAGTTACAAGGATCAATACCACGGGACGCCAGTTGCGCCTGACATGACCTTGAAAAACAGGTCAAAGGTCACGGATCATGTGACCTACAACTTAACAAATTTCAGAATATGTGTAAAATTGTTTACAAGTAGGGGACTGAAAGTTTCATCGCAATCGGTTGATATTTACGCGAGTTATTCCCGAAAAACCGAGGGGGTGGTGTCAACTCCCCATCCCCCACCCTGCACTGGCGAGGGTTAACCCATGTGCATTGTGCATCACTGTCATTTTGTATAGTCTGGTGATGTGCCAGTTACAGAATAATTATGTTTTACCCTGGCCCAAACATGTGCGTCAAGTTCAGCTTCCTTCAGTTATCACGTTGATATGACTATGAGCAAAAAAAATTGAAAGCATGCTCAGTTTGTAGTAAGTCCCATCGATTTGCTTCGACACGTTTTCTTACGTGAGCGGCTACAATAAAAAAAAACTGGTTTACTTCATAGTTAAGGCCTAGCATGACTTGATTTATACACCTCAGCTGCCATAACGTCAACATAGTGGTACTTATTCGTGTTTACCGCATGATCAACGCGGCCTGCCAGCTGCTGCCAATATACGTATGCATACATGAGCAGCTCCCATCGCAGTGATTACGAGCGAGCGAGAAGCGCTCGCTCGTCTTTCCTTGGTATATGGGAAAAATCTGAATATGAGCCCCGACCCGTGGCGACGCTTTTGAGAAGCTAATATCTCTGCAACCCCACGTCCGATTGACAAGCGGGCTTCTTTGCTGAGTAGCCCCATTCAACCTACCCTGTTTGAGACCAGTGCCGACTCACGGGGGTGACTTCTACCGCGCGTGCCGCGTGCCGCGTGCCGCGTGAAGGGTGTTGGAAGGTGTTTCCTCGCAATAACTCCGCAACGGCTGAGCCGATTGTGTTCAAATTTGGTGTGTGTTTGGTGTTTGGTGTGTGTGGACCCCTCAGCCGCCACTTTCCCACAAGTTAGTGGTGGGGTGCCTCTGCACGTGCGCACGTGCACACCCCTATGATATATCTCAGGAACGGCTGAGCCGATTATGTTCAAATTTGGTATGTGGTTAGGGACCCCTCAGCCGCCGCTTTTCCAAAGTCAGGTATGGGGTGTCTCTGGACGTGCGCACGTGCGCACCCCTATTCTATATCGCAGGAACGGCTGAGGCGATTGAATTCAAATTTGGTGTGTGGTTAAGGACCTCTCATCCGCCACTTTCCCACAAGTCATGGGTGGGGTGCCTCTGCACGTGCGCACGTGCACACCCCTATTATATATCGCAGGAATGGCTGAGCCGATTGTGTATAAATTTGGTGTGTGGTTAGGGACCTATCAGCCGCCACTTTCCCACAAGTCAGGGGTGGGGTGCTTCTGCACGTGCGCACGTGCACGCCCCAATTATTTATATCTGGAACGGCTTAGCCGATTGTGTTCATATTTTGTACGTGGTTACGGAACTCTCAGCCGCCACTTTCCCACAAGTGAGGGGTCGTGTGCTTCTGCACGTGCGCACCCTTTTTGTATCTCAGAAACTACTTGCCCGATGGAGTTGAAATTCACCATACATTTTCTTCGCGCTCGCTCGTTCATCGCCAACTTCGGCGTCTTACTGGTAGTATACGCGCTGCCAAACTGAAGCATTGCTGCTCATATCCACTGGGTATCATTACACCCACTGGGTATCTAAATCATTGGCGTGCATGGAGCAGTGTCATAGGATTTCAAAATTTTGGTAAAAAATGACACCCTATGGATAATATTCTTCCACTCTTTCTCTCAGTTTTACTGTGAATTTTCCACTCCCTAAACTAAGATGTATTTGATAACTAGAAGCATTAGCATACACTAAACCGTTTTCCTCCACAGGCTGAAAAGTATTGCCATTTGTAACAGCCAATTCTGATTGGTCAGTTTTGTCAAAGCCTAGTTCATCATATGGTCTTTTTAGGCTGAATATTCCACTCTTAATGCTTATTTTTGGCTGAATTTCCCACTCCACAACCTGTCTTCAAACACCATGTCTGTGTGCTGTTTGCTATGGTGGAACATGCCCGCAGTTGTGCTAATGAAAGGTAGCTGCTTATTAGACAAACATGTTACTCAATATTCAGTCAGGAGTCACATTGATAGGTAGTCAATGTCCAAATGATGTACTGCTTGATGATGTTAGTTTATCAAATGTGGGAATGTATGATGTATGTGGACGAGTGGTTTGGTGTGTCAGACTCTGGATCTAAAGACCCGATTTCGATTCCCAGCAGCAAACATTTTCGCAGGCTCCGATTTTCACCACGGTGTAACGACGCGAATGACAGTGTGCTATATAACCGAGCCTCCAGTTGCATGTGTCTCCAGTTGCATGTGTGGCTATATAACCGAGCCTTACATACGTGTAATAGTACATCGAATGTTGTATAAATTTGTTACCACACCATCAGCAGACCCCCCCCCAAAAAAAAAAACTGGTTACATTTTTGTCCTAAATCTGTCCTGCAATGTTTTCCAGGAGTTGCAACTTGTTGTGCTGGATCCAATCATGCTGCAACTGGGTCGTATCCAGCACAACGAGCGGTGGGGGGAGGCGGAGCCGGTGCAAGGCGACGTGGAAGGCCTTCACCGGCAGTTCCGGTTTCAGGCATACCGCCACTATGCCATGTGGTGGTAAGCAATTTTATATCATAATTTCGCTCATCGCCAACGCCTTAATTTTCTCTACACTGACTGTATGTCATTTTGGCAATGATCACAATCTGCTGCCTAGCCTTCAAGTTAGGTTTTAAGTTAAGGTCAGAAAAACAGCAAGCCCTGGTAAAGAATACTTCCAGCTGATGGGTGGGGGTCTGCTGTGGGATCCAACCTACACAAAGTATACAATTCTTCGGATTGCAGTTTACCCAGATGACATCGCATAACCATGCCTCGGTCAACAATTTATCACTCCAACTTCTTTGGTAGCTTTATGATTAATAACAAAGTTAACAAACCTATTGTTTGCATTTATTTGGTAATAAAGTGTTTCAGAAGTCAACTATAACAATTAATTTGTTGTTTCATGAACAGCTTTGTTTTTGCTGTGTCCTTGCCAGGTGGGGATCGCTTGGACGAGGGCATCGGCGCGTCGGATCTTCGTGCATCGTCTGTAGGATCTGACGCGCGAACCCAAGCCCGCAAGGTTCAGTCGGCCGGTGACCGCGGGCGAGGTCGGGTCGTACACGCGCCGCTCCGCCACACCACGTGGCGTGGCAAGAGTGTGCGACCGATTTGAGCAGTGAAGCCGGTGACTTTTTGGGGACTTATTTAGTGAACAAGATGGTTGTGTAAGTCCCAGCTTTTGGTGCGTGGAGCCTGCAACTGCAACGGAGCCTCATTGACGCGCGTGTCATGTCTGATCATGCTGCGCCGCGGTCTGCCGGTGCGGATGGAGACGGTGCCAGTGCGGTGATGGACCAGCAGATCAACGTTGAACTCGGTATCGGTGAACGCAATTCGGTCAGTGAACTGGTGAAAACCTACAGTGATCCACCCAGTGAAGGACATAAGCGCGACCGCTCTGAATCCGGAGACTTAGCACCGGCCGGCAAGCGCGGCGCCAGGGAGTGCAGCGGTGAGCCTGGACGCAGCACATCATCAGCGTTGAAAGGCAGGAACTTTAAGGAGCACCTGGACGACGCAATCGAGGGACTGGAGAGCCGCATCACTCTGTCGATCTCCAAAGACCTCCACGAGTTCCGCGAGTCGCTCACAGCAGCGATCGACAAGCTGAACGACCGGGTGAAGGATTTAGAGCGACATGTGGAGGAGAGGGACGGCGTCATCGAGGAGCTGACAGACGAACTGCGAGAGTCAAGGTCGGAAGTTTCTGCTCTCCAGAGTCGCGTGGAAGAGGCCGAGATTAACTCGCGCCTACCGTGTCTTGTCCTGTCCGGCGCGGCCATGGCGTCCCGACGCGTGCCCCGCCTGGAGCCGCCTCTGCCCGCGCAGACAGCGCCTGCGGCGGCCGAATCTCGGCCGGCCGCGTCTGCTGTGCCGGCTGGCCCCGGTCAAGGCCAGACCGCCGTGACGTCACAGCCAGCTGATCGCCAGGTCGGCAGGGACGGGGCGAGTCCGGGCGTGTCAGCCCAGGCTGCTGGCGCTGACAGGCGTGATACCCGAGGCCCGGGTCGGCCGGCCGCGCGCGGCGGCGGCTGGGAGGAGCGTGAGGACGTGAACGCTCTGATCGTGAACACTCTTAACCAGTGCTTGTCGGGGCTGAACCTCTCAGCAGCTGATATAGATCGTGCGCATCGTCTGCCAGGCCCCAACAATCGTGTGATTGTTCGTTTCCTGCGTTCGGGGCAGGGCAGTATTCGCGAACAAGTGATGACGCGACGTCTTGAGCTGCGCGGCAGGGATCTCTTCGTGAACGAGTCGCTGACGAAGCTTCGGAGCCTGATCTTCCGGTCCCTTCTGGCCGCCAAGCGCGACAAGAAGTTATACACTGTGTATTCGCGCGGCGGTCAAGTCTACTTCAAGGAGAAGCAGCACGGTGTGGGGATGAGAGTTGACTCACTGCAGCGAGTGCGCCAGCTGGGGTACACCGTGAGCGAGCGCTGAGGTTTACCGAGTGCCACGTTCTCTGGGAGACTCGAGCGGTGACGGTCTCAGTGATGACCGACTCGGCATACCGTCACAGCTGCTTCTGGCCGAGGTGAGACTTGAGCTGAGCCAGTTTTTCTTCTATGGAGCACCGACTGCTTTCCGAGGTAAAGTTGCGAGCTTCATGACAACTGTGTTCTGAGTTTGAGTTATCGCGTTATCTTCAGTAACATATTGTTTAAGTTTTGCTTTGCTAGTAACTGCTTGTGATGTCCTGGTGCAGCTAGAGTGCACTTACCATCGTCAGACTGTTGATTGTGTTATTTGCTGTGTTTGAGCCTATCACGATATTGAGTGATCACTGTTGATTGCACCCGTGTATAATTGTTTTGTTGAAGCTTGCAGATAGCATGTATATTATATATTGTCGTGGCTTGGCTCAGAAGGCGTCTTCGTCTTTAAGTTTAGAGGTCCCGTGATCTGGTGGTGCACACTTCCTGATACTACTTCCTGTTACACTAGATATAGATAGCGTTCGTTGCTTAGTCACTGTCGGCACGAGTATTGCGTAAGCTGTTCCGATTGTATTTTTCACTACGTTTCCGAAAATTAGCATTTATAGATGTTGCAGGCTCCGCGTACCTGTTTTTCTTTCTTTGCCATAACGTTTGGTTCGTCTTTTTTGTTTTACATAACTGCACAGACCCACTCACAGGACATAACTGCAGTTTTACATAACTGCACAGACCCACTCTCGCGCACGCACGGACATCTCTCGCACAACGCACGCACAGGAATATACGCAAGCACACATGTGCACGCGCACAGGCACAAGCACACGCACACACGGCGTCAGGCACGAGCTCACAACATTCCTGCCTTCAATCTGCTTGTATACATGTTTTCCATTTCCAGGTGTGAACGAGGTTCACACAGTTTAGTTCGAAATGACTGAGTTAACATTAACATCAATGAACTGTAGAGGCCTGGGTGATTTAAAGAAGCGTAGAGACGTTTTGCATTTCATGAAAAACCAAAGCTATGATATTTTGTTTCTTCAAGATACCCATCTTACTAAAGAGTCGATTCCTTATTTTAACAGCTTGTGGAAAGGGAAAAGTTACCACTCATGCTACACGAGTCGCAGTCGAGGGGTATGCATCATGATTAAGAATAGCCTACAGCATGAACTCATTAAAGTTAAACACTCCGACTGCGGAAATTTCATTATCGTTGTATGCAAATTAGGTACACAAACCTACTTAATGGCTAACATCTATGGTCCTAATGACGACGATCCTAATTTCTACCGCACCCTTGCCAATCATTTGGAGTCATTTCAAACCGATCATACGATTATAGGAGATTTTAATTTTGTAATCGACCCTAAAGTTGATTCATTCAATTACGTTCGTGAGTATAATATAAATGCAAAGCAAGTTTTCTTGAATTTCACAAATGATAACACGTTAGTAGACATATGGAGAGTACAAAATCCGAATAGGTTAGAATACACTTGGTCGAGAAATAATCCTCTAAAATGCGATAGATTAGACATGCTTTTCGTAAACGCTCAACTTATATCATCTGTGTGCGACGTGATAATCAAACCAGGATATAGGACAGACCATAGCCTAGTGGTAATGACAATGAATGTAGGAGAAGTAGAAAAAGGTCCTGGAATTTGGAAGATGAATGAATCCGTTCTGCGAGATTCCGAGTATATAAACCTTATAGATATGACCATAAAAAGCACCGTCTTTCAATATGCAATTCCCTTATACAATGAGGAATACGTAAATAACGCTAGTAATTATCCTGATATACAATTAACAATCGAAGACGGCCTGTTCTACGAAACACTTATCATGCTTATTAGAGGTGAGACTGTGAAATACTGTAAGAGAAAGGCTCGCAATCGACGAATGAAAGAAAAAGAACTACTCAATAAAATACAATCAGCATATACCTTATTTACTAACGACACATGTGATGTAAATGAGCAATTTCTACACATAGCTAAGGAAGAATTAGAAGAACATAGGAGACCATACATAGAGGGCTTAATTGTACGGTCAAGAACTCAATGGCATGAGGAAGGCGAAAAAAGTTCAAAATATTTTCTATCATTGGAGAAAAGAAACGCATCTAGAAAATCCATACAGTACATACAAAACGAAGGCCAAACAATCACAAAATCAAACGCGATTCTGTCACTTTTTACTCAGACATTTCAGGATAAATATTATGTACCGCAGGTAATCGAGCCCGACTCAATTTTCATCCGGAGTAACGTCAGAGAAACATTGAATGAAAGCGAAAAATATGCGTTAGATAAAAAAAATATACAGATGTAACCCTTCAGGAACTAACTTCAGCACTGCAGGGCATGAAAAAGGGCAAAACTCCTGGCAGTAATGGGTTTACTGTAGACTTCTTTCGATGCTTTTGGAAACAGTTGGGCGTATTCTTACACCGAGCATACATATTCACTTCGTTACAAGGAGTAGCACTGCCAACACATCTAGAAAGCTTAATAACTTTAATACCAAAAGCAGGACGACCAGGCTACTCACTCAAAGGATGGCGTCCAATATCCCTTCTGAATGTCGATTACAAAATTATTTCAACTGCCATCGCCAACAGGTTTAAGAAAGTTGTTAATCGGATTATTAGTCCATCGCAATCAGCCTACATCAAGGGGAGATATATCGGTGAGAATAGTCGACTTGTGTATGATGTGATATCACACGTGAATCAACATGATAAATCAGGTTTAATTATGGCAGCTGATTTTGAAGCAGCTTTTGAGACTGTGTCGTGGCCATACGTGAGAGCAGTTCTAAAAGAAATGAATTTTGGAAATAAATTTATCGAGATTATCAATACAATGTACTTAAACCAACATAACTTCGCTCGCATTCTCCTGAATGGCTTTTTAGGTGAAAAAATACATATGCATAGAGGAATAAGACAGGGTGACCCAGTTTCTGGATACTTATTCAACATATCCGTAGAGATACTGGCAAATCAAATAACAAATTCCGATAAGTTAACTGGTATTCAATTTGGTATCAATACAGAAGTTCGCATCAGCCAATATGCGGACGACACCATTTTGTTTCTAGACGGCTCTGAACGCTCTATTAATGGGGTAACCGAGGAGCTCTCAGAATTTTCCTCACAATCAGGACTGAAGCTCAATTGGGAAAAAACATCATGTTTGCCACTTGGTTTGCTGAGTCAACCACAAAGTTCGGAAAACAGTTCAGTAGATAAGCTCAAATGGGTAAGCGAAATTAAAATTCTAGAAATATACTTTAAATGCAATATTATCAATATAACAGAGCTCAATTTAGAGAGAAAGCTCATACTTTTAGAAAACGATATTAAGCAATGGAAAAGACGTTATCTCACTCCTCTAGGGAAAATTACAGTCATAAAGGCCCTGCTACTCTCTAAGCTTGTCCATCTTTTCATGGCCTTACCGAATCCATCTCAAGCTTACATAAAGAAGATTGAACGAATGTTGTACAGTTTCTTATGGAATAACAAACCGGACCTTGTTAAAAGAATGAAAGTGATTCAGAATCAAAAATTTGATGGCCTCCAAATGACTGATTTAACATCATTCATTCACAGTTTGAAATTGTCATGGCTAAAACGGTTAGTCAATTCTACGGCTGTTTGGACAACCGTTACAAAGCTAGAACATTTAGACCCATTTAAGCTGCTTACGTATGGCACGGCACAGCTGATAGTGGTAAAGGCGCAAATGAAAAATGAATTCTGGAGTGATGTGGTGAAATCTCTTATCCAATTAAATAAAATGCTGAGCCTTCAACCAGAAAACATCATGAGAGAGCAGATATGGTTCTCAGACTATACAAAATATAAAACTTCCATTGTCCCGCAATGGAATGATCGAGGACTAAGATTTATTGGTGATCTTTTTAATACAGATAATGGAAATATACTGTCACGAGAAGAAATAAAAGTGCAATACCGAATCTCAATGACATTCCTGTGCTACGAATCATTAATCCGTAGCTTACCTAATAACGTCAGAAACGCAACACACATTTCATCCGAAAGACCGAATATTCCATTCAAGTTGCAATTTTTCTTCAATAAGCCAAATATCACTAGATATTACTATTCACTATTAATAAATGCATTGAGGAAGAAATGTGACACTACTGATGCAAAACTCAAGCAGAAATGGAACCGTGATATCGGATTCCATCAAGAAGGGAGTTTGATGCATGTTAAAAAAGCTACGAAATCCGTATATTTACTTTACCTTCATTACAGAATTATAACCAGGATTATCACAACTAATAAGTTTCTATTTACTATCAAGATATCCGACAACAGCACTTGTACATTTTGCGCGCGCGACACTGAAACAATAACTCACTTATTCTGGCAGTGTCCAGATACACAAGCATTTCTACAGAATATAAAGAGAAAACTGTCCACTGAGTGCCAAATACATTTTCACCTCGGTGAACAATCGTGGTTCTTCCCACAGGAAACAGATGCACTTCAAACACTATTGATCACCATAGCAAAAGCAGTCATTTACAGATCTCGCAATGCTGGCAAAAAAACGAAAGCCTCTCATATGATGAACTTATTAAGAATTGAAGCAGAAAAAGAACAACTTGCCAGCATGCTTAAGAACAAACCTGATAACTTCGAAAATAAATGGAAAACATTAAAGCGTATCCTCCAGTAATTATTTTTGCGCACGTGCTCGCTCGTGTCCTGACGCCAAACACCCATAATCACAACCACAAGCACAACACAGACATACACACATAAACATTTACATACACGCACACAACACGCACATGCACACACTACTACTACACTACTACACACACACACACGCACGGGCACACACACACATACGCACGCGCGCGCGCGCACACGCACAAGCCTCTTTTGTACATGTACTTGACTGCTGTGGGGTGAGTTGATTATGTTTAGGCTTATTTAGGTGAGTTGATTATGTTTAGTTTAGGCAGGCTGCTTTGGTGCGAGTCGGAGGGATGAAGCCGCGAACCGTAGAGAGACGGTGCAGTGCTGTGTCACGACTGTGTGCAGTGCGGTTTGTGTTGGTCTGTGTGTGTGTGTGTGTGTGTGTGTGTGTGTGTGTTGATTTAGATATGTGGGCATTGAATAAACTATCCCTTTGGTGGGACAAACAGAAAAAAGCCCGCAAGGTTTTTACAGTGGCTACAAAGACATTCCGTTATAGATGATGCGCCACTGGTTGGTTGATGTTGATGTCCGACTGGTTGGGTGAATGTGACAAGCGCGGGTGGGGTTGTTCAATCTGTGATCTCGAAAATAGCAAGCATTGCTCCGGGTTATGAAACACATTTCACTGCTTGTACTTGTTCGTGCTGTCACATTAGTGTGATTTGCCCTGCGAATTACCTTTCCTGGAAATCATGACCTGAATCTGACCCGCTCTGAGTCAGTGACCTTGCACCTATATCATATTTGTGTTTGGTATCAAAAGATCGGCTATTCATTTGTCTACAGTAATGCATAGTTGGTGGTGCTATGTCGAACCGTCGGGAAACTGCGTTGGAAAACCTTTGGGATGGGTCAAATTGCCTTGCCCCTACCTGTGCGAATGTTGAATGACCTGTTCAGCGCCGACTCCCGCGTTCAGTCTGCGTGTCGTTATGTATCATGTTGTGTATGTCATATCGTCTCACTTTGTGTGTTATTGTAATGAGTAATGTTTTCGCCAAAAGGGGCCTCATTTCCGATCCAAAGGGGTGCAGCCGGCACTCACGATTCGAGAGGCGACACCTGCACTCGCAGCCCCCCCCCCCCCCCCCTTGCGAGGCATGCAGGGGCGCCGACTGCTCAGTCACGACTCACAACGCATTATGCCGCCCTCGGAAGGTATCTCGTCGCCCTCGGAAGTATGGGTGGATCTTTTCAGATAAAAGTTAGTGGGGCAAACTATCACATTGCCTGGTTGTTCTCCATGTTTGAAGTGAAAATGGTCATTTTAACGCCAGGGATCGTTCAAATCTGACAAAAGTTGGTGGGGCAAAGCGGGAAGTTGCTGGGGCCCCACCATTTGAATAAGAAACTGCACCCGCCCTCGCAAAACATCTTGCCGCCCTCGAAAGGCATCATGCCGTCCTTGGAAGGCATTATGCCGCCCTCTTCGGAAGAAATACTGCCGCCCTCGGAAAGCATTTTGCCGCCCTCAGAACGCATTATACCGCCCTAAGCACGCATTATACCGCCCTTAAAAGGCATCATGCCGCCCTCGGAAGGCATTTTGCAGCCATCAGACGACATCTTACCGCCCTCGGAAGGCATTCTGCCGCCCTTAGAGCGTATTATGCCGCCCTTAAAAGGCATCATGTCGCCCTCGGAAGACACCTTGCCGCCTTCGGAAGCATCTTGTCGCCATCGCAACTGTAATAGAGGGGCGCCACATTTTGGAAGAGGGGCGCCCATGAGCTTGGGCCAGTGGCGTGCGCATAAATTCACAAAGGACCAGGTCATTGCCTTGAGGAGCACCACCCATTCGACAGGGGCGCCACCAATATTGGTGAACATTTTGCAGGGGGGGGGGGGGCGCCTCTCCTTCCTCACGTGCTCGTCGTACTTTTAACATTGTGTGGGGCGCCATCACTAGCCGGAGGGGCGCCGTCACTAGCCGGAGGGGCGCTGTCACTAGCCGGAGGGGCGCCGTCACTGGCCGGGGGGCGCCGTCACTATCCGGAGGGGCGCCGTCACTCGCTGGAGGGGCGTCGTCACTGGCCGGAGGGTCGCCGTCACTGGCCGGAAGGGCACCTCACTGGCCGGAGGGCGCTGTCACTAGCCGGAGGGGCGACGTCACTGGTCGGAGGGGCGCCGTCACTAGCCGGAGGGGCGTCACTGACTGGGGGGGGAGGCACCGTCACTGGCCGGAGAGGGCAGTCACTAGTTAGAGGGCGCCGTCACTCGCCGGAGGGGCGCCGTCACTATCCGGAGGGGCGCCGTCACTGGCCGGAAGGGCACCTCACTGGCCGGAGGGCGCTGTCACTAGCCGGAGGGGCGACGTCACTGGTCTGTCAAACCACATACCAAAATGTTCACCCTTTGATCTGGGCCGATCCCTTTGAGTGACCCTCCGGCCAGTGACCTTTAAAAACTCACACAAAATAAAACAAAGGGGAAGAGAGAAAAAATGCCCCGCCAGTATGTGTGCGCCCCTATGTCAGTGAGGGCCCAAGCCAGTGGCGTACCGAGTCATTCAGGACATGACCTGGTGGTCTTTTGGACCCGAAGCGCCCATACAAAGCTGGCGATCAGTGACGGCGCCCCTCCGGCCAGTGACGGCGCCACTCTGGCCAGTGAGGGCGCCACTCCGACCAGTGACGGCGCCCCCTCCAGCCAGTGAAGGCACCCCTCCGGCCAGTGACGGCGCCCCTCCGGATAGTGACGGCGCCC
>JAXIVJ010000448.1:25000-65000 GCA_036785665.1 Chirona hameri | reverse complement strand
CAGACCACAGCCCGATTATTACCTCACAGCGACAAAATAGGTGAATCAACGATTCTGTTTCTATTTTACAGAAAGAACATCTTGGATCGGTGTCAGTAAACTTTGACATAAACTCATTTGTTGTTAATATGCGATGCAGTAGTCTATCTTGGAACCAAACGATTTTCTTATTTTTTGTACAACGTCTATGTCTCCAATAAACCGTCGGCCAGTCTATATCTGCATTAAGGTCCCCGTTCCATTTTACTTCTGCCTTAGTGAGATCCGGAAGAGCAGGATAATGATGTCCCAATAGAGCAGTGTAAACAGACCGATTGCCAGCCTTCTGGGCAAACAAACATTCGACTGCTTTGGGTCGAAGTGGCCCTGGTAACTTTATTGAAGTACTTTTACCTCCGTAAGTCTGCCTTGTCACTCTAACCAAACCCTGCAAGACTATCCTGCTAAACGGGATTGGGAAATCTCTGTTTAACTCGTCAAAAGATTTTATAACCCCATCCGATCGATATAGATCTCCCACCAGCCTGCATCCAGCTTCAAATAGAGCCCTATTCCAAAACGGAGTTCTTCCTATTAATAAGTTGGATGACAAGTGAATGGGTTGATTATAAAAATCATCAGGTTGAACACAACTTGCTTTCAGAACGTCCCAGCACTCAAGTACGCTTTGCCAAAAAATGTTGCGACCCACACCAGTGCCCTGAAAATGTTTTAAGCTACTATCGCCCGTGACTAGTAATTCTCTGAGTCTGTAGCAATTTGAGTTTAGGAGTATATTCCAGAACTCATGACTCTTCAATATGGCTCTCTTGATCCATGACACCTTCAAAGCACAGTCGTACAAAGTGACGTTAGGAACATTAAACCTGGTATACATCAGTGAACGTTTGATTTTGTCCTGCTTGTTATCCCATATAAATTTAAAGAACATTACCTGTAAATAATGAAAAGGCGTTTTTGGCGGCGAGGGCAAACCACTGAAAACATGCGTTAACATTGACAGGGTTTTCACCACCGTTCGTTTCCCGTACAGAGATAGAGCAGATTTGCAATATTCTCGACTTTTTTCTTTACGTTACGCTCCGTCATATCCGTCATTTGCCTAGTGAATTCAATGCCAAGTAGTTGAAACCTATCCTCAGCTATTGACAAACCCGAGTCTGCTAAAAAGCAGGTACATTGCCGGTCCCCATCCAGAAAACCTGAGTCATTTTAACCCCAGCCCTGAAATTAACCCCAACCCTGAAATTTTCCGAACGTATGTAATGTTCCGCCCAGACAAGTGTTTAAACTTCTATGGGTACCGTCCAAGATAAAAGTTGTATCATCGGCATACTGCTCGAGTTTACACTCGGTGTCGTCTTTAACAAAACCCTTAAAGGGAAATAATGACCTTTTGATTTTGCTAGCAACAATTTCTTAGGCTACCGCTATGGTTTTAAAATTATTTTATTTAAATTTAAGAATTAAATAAAATTATTCCTAAATTCGAAGTTGTAAGTTTGGGAAAAATACAAAACAAGTACCTTGTGTACTTCATGAAGGTCATTGACAAATTCGCCCTTCCCTACCATTGTTCACATCGATTGCGGCATTTTTGGAGGCTCTGTGACATTTCCGACCAAACTGAGCGCTGCTCGGACACACGCTAGTAGCGCTTTCGTTCTCCATGGCAACCAGGCGTCAGCCAATCAAAAGCCAGAAAGGGAATACGTTCTGGCTTTTCATTGGCTCACGCCTGGTTGCCATGGAGAACGAAAGCGCAACAACTCTCCACAAATCAGCAACAGCAATCAGCAACAACTCTCCACAATGGTTAAGTGCGCCGAGAAGCATGACAATGCTTTGTAAACAAATCGCCGACGCTAAATAGGTCGCCGTCGATGTGCATCGATGAGCTTCCGATTTAATTGCCAGTTTTGTGTTATCGTTTGTTAGTCTTTTGGGGAAAAATTATTATTTTTCATGATAATATAAAGCATAGTGTTATATACATCCACAGACAAATTATACAATACTCCTAATGTTGAAAACAAATGAATTTATTTTAAGAAATTGAGGGTCGCAACCACTAACTATGATGCTTTTAACTATGATGCTTTCTAACACTAACTATGTTGATGTGCATCGATGACCTTCCGATTTTATTGCCACTTTTTCCAATCGCTGTTAGTTTTAGAAGATCGCCGGGCATATAATCACAACAAGCAGAACGCACAATATATTTTCCACTCCATTGCGTAAAAAAACAATACGGGAAAAGCCCGCATTTTGATGAGGACCAAAAGTACTTGCAAGTACCGGTCGTTAAAAGTGTGGAACGCTTATCAACTTTAACTTGAAATATCTTTCGGTAGGAAAGTTTTCATGCAAAATGTGATGAATTTACAATATATTTTGGTCTCGTCTGGCGATTTCAAGTGCTAACTCCATTTTTGTGGAAAAAGGTAATTATTTCCCTTTAATCTGTGTATTTTCTCGAGTCATAATAGCCAAGATTTCAGCGCACAAAACAAAAAGAAGAGGTGAACAACAGTCGCCTTGTCTACAGCCCCGTTCTAAGTAAAAAAATGGAGTTGACGTACCATTTTGACAAATAGTCGATTCAGCACCAGCAAACATTACTCGAATCCATTTTCTGAAGCTATCCCCGAAGTTAAACATATTCATAACCTCCTGGATGAAAGCATGATCCAAGGAATCGAAGGCATTTTGAAAATCTGCCATTAGCAACATTATGTTTCCTGAATTCCGAGAATGTTTCACTTCCCACATTACGTCATACACTGTGCGCGTGCATTCACCTATATATCGCCCCTTCATGAACCCTTTTTGTTCGTGTCCTATTAGCTTATCAATGACCAATCGCATTCGATTAGCCATTATTCTTGATAATATCTTAAATGTGGTATTCAAAAGCGAGATTGGCCGCCAGTTTTTTATGAACTCTTTCGGTTTGTTACGTTTCGGAATTAATGTAATAGTTCCTTGTCTTTGAGACCACGAGAGAAGCTCCTTAGCGTAGCCACTATTCAAAGAGCGAACCAGAAAGCCACCCAGCTGTTTCCAAAAAACTTTGAAAAAAATTACCTGTGAAACCGTCCGGCCCTGGTGATTTGTCATTTCGCAATTCAGACAGTGCGAGGCTAGCATCCTTGAGTGTTACAGAACCCTCTAGCAAGCAGGATTCTTCAGAGGTTAACTTTGGGAAATTAATACCGATCTCTCTCTGATAATTGAGCACATTCTCTAATGTTCATGATTTATACAAATTGCAAAAATACTCTTCTATATATTATAACACTTTGTCATTCTCACTAACCAACTCGCCCTCAACATTAAGGCAAGCAATATATTTTGCAGCGCCCTGTCGTTTTTCCAAGCCACAAAAATACCTCGTAGGCGACTCTCCCTCTTGTACCCAACGGGCACACGCTCTCTGGGCGGCGCCCGCAAGTTTAACCTTTCGCAATTCGGAGAGTTCCTGTTGTAGGCTATCAAGGCGTTGACGATACATTTCTTCTTCCCCAAATAGTCCTTCCACGATTTGCATTTGCCAGAGCAAAGCCTTCTCGCACATAATTCTGTCCCGCTTTTTCCTCGCCCCATATGCGATAGTCATACCCCTAATTTTACATAACATTACTTCAAAGAAAAGTTGTTCATCAATGGTCAGTTCGATATCACTGCTCTCTTCCACCTCTGTACTCGCATAAAGTGGAACGGCGTATTGCTTTTTCACATAATCGATTTCCTTATTCACCAAGTTAATGTACGTAGAGTCCTTAAGCAAAGCATTGTTAAACTTCCAATACAGTCCTCGTTTGTTTCGCACATTTACATTCATCTCAATACTAATCAGGCTGTGGTCAGTGCGGTACCCTGCCAAAATGTTAGATCGCGTTACTCTTCTCACCATGGCTGCTGATACCAGAAAATAATCTAGTCTAACTAGCTTTAGCGGGGAAGACCGCCTCCAGGTAAATTACTTTTTTGACGCGTGTTGCATTCTCCAGATATCGAGCATACCCTCCTGCTCCATAAACTCAATAATAACCGCTCTGGCCCGCTGGTTCCCCAGTGACCTATAATGTAAAGTATCAACAGTAGGGTTTAACGTAACATTCCAATCGCCAACAGTTAACACATTGTCGTTATCAAAGATCCTTATAACAGAAAACACAGACCTGTAGAAACCTGGGTTGTCTTCATTGGGACCGTACACAACTACCACCGTGCAGCGTCCACAAGCATCCAAGTCGACATCCAGAATAATGAAGTTTCCTTCGTTGTCAATTTCTGATCTATGAACTTCAAAACTGAAATTGCTGCGAAAAAACACTGCCACACCCCTCGCATGGGCCGTACCAGGACTAAAGAATGCTGATCCTCCCCACTCTGCCCTAACGATGTTGAATAGATCACTGGATATGTGAGTAATCAATTAAACAAACGATCGAAAAATTCGCGTTTCTCATAAAGTTTAGGATATCATGGCGTTTCTCTCGATTCCTAAACATTCAAACAGCCAATGGAATAGTGCATGATTGTGCAGTTAAGTGGAATAAACTGGGTGAACTATCATCAAATGACACGCGACAGCTCGTACACTGACAGCACGCGGCCGCTGCAGGGGACTCGAGACATGACCGGACAAATAGCATTCCTACTGCGAGCAAACTGATGCCAATGGGCATAGAAGACGACTCAGAAAACAGAGCACACTTACACGAACCGGAAAGCACAATCCACGGTCCAAACTGTCTAGCCTCGCAGCACTTCAGGGATTTATTGCACGTTCGAGACTCGCATACCGTGCATGACAGCTCTACAGAACACTGCTCCGTTTTTACTAAACACAGAATGCACTCTCTTGACTCGCTTTTCTTGTAAAAGTTTTTGAAAAATATCGAACCGCATTTTTGACAGATTTTCGTTAATAAACAGTCGATCCTCAGGGCGAGAGTCTTTCAGCGAGAACCGACTGTCGTACAGCTGCTGGTAACGGGGAGTCAGTGGGCCCGTGCGAAAGAACTTACATAGGATCTTCTTGCCCCGTGCGATGCGAATGCAGGAGGCGATGTCCTCTCGCCTCAGTTCGACCGTCGGCAGAAGACGCCTCAGGAGATCCAGCGTTACGCCAATGACGTCCTCCGGCGGGCCGCGATGGTCCGCGTCGTCGGGCGGCGGCGGGACCGCAGTGCCGGCGAAGATCAGCTCGCTACACTTCTGGCCCGCCTCCACCTGATCCAGCGCCGCACCCAGCTCCGCCGTCCGGTCCTCACGCTGACGCAGCCTGTTCTCCAGCTCGTCAATGAAGACGCCCTGAGCCGCCACGTGCTGCTCGAGCTCCAGCACTCGGCTCCTCTGCTCAGCCAACTCGGAACAGGAGAGCTTCTGTGACGAGAGATCACCGGGATGAGAGAGCCCGGCTGGTGTCGCTCGTCCTTGTTCCGGGAGACATCCTCACAGGAGGACACAGACGAGAATTCATGCCCCTCGGAAGTCCTGGCTCGCTTGCCAGGACTGTGAAACCGATTGGGCTGTCCGGAATCCAATCTTCGAACGAAGTCCGTAACTCGGCTCTGCCTGGCGCCGCCCCTAGCCGCGGCGGCGGCGCCAGGCCGAGTGACCTTGGCCGGGTCAGCAGGCCCGCCGCCGGCCCGATCAGCTGACTCGCCGCTGTCCAGGCGGGCCGGGCGAGCGGCGGCCGGGGCCTTACCGGCAGGGCGGCCAGCTGTGCCCCTCCGGCTAGTGACGGCGCCCCTCCGGCCAGTGACAGCGCCCCTCCGGCTAGTGACGGCACCCCTCCGGCTATTGATGTCGCCCCACAAAATGTTAAAAGTACGACGAGCACGTGAGGAAGGAGAGGCTGGTGTCGCTCGCTCGCCCCCCCCCCCCTGCAAAATGTTCACCAATATTGTTGGCGCCCCTGTCGAATGGGTGGTGCTCCTCAAGGCAATGACCTGGTCCTTTGTGAATTTATGCGCACGCCACTGGCCCAAGCTCATAGGCGCCGCTCTTCCAAAATGTGGCGCCCCTTTATTACAGTTGCGATGGCGACAAGATGCTTCCGAGGGCGGCAAGGTGTCTTCCGAGGGCGACATGATGCCTTCTAAGGGCGGCATAATACGCTCTAAGGGCGGCAGAATGCCTTCCGAGGGCGGTAAAACATTGTCTGATGGCGGCAAAATGCCTTCCGAGGGCGGCATGATGCCTTCCAAGGGCGGTATAATGCGTGCTTAAGGCGGTATAATGCGTTCTGAGGGCGGCAAAATGCTTTCCGAGGGCGGCTATATGTCTTCCGAAGAGGGCGGCATAATGCCTTCCAAGGACGGCATGATGCCTTTCGAGGGCGGCAAGATGTTTTGCGAGGGCGGGTGGAGTTTCCTATTCAAATGGTGGGGCCCCAGCAACTTCCCGCTTTGCCCAACAACTTTTGTCAGATTTTAACGGTCTCTGGCGTTAAAATGACCATTTTCACTTCAAACATGGAAAACAACCAGGCAATGTGATAGTTTGCCCCAATAACTTTTATCTGAAAAGATCCACCCATATTTTCACCCATGTTTTCTGGTTGTGCGTCTGGGCCGATCCCTTTGATCTGGGCCGATCCCTTTGAGTGACCCTCCGGCCAGTGACCTTTACAAAACTCACAAAAAATAAAACCAAGGGGAAAAAAATGCCCCGCCAGTATGTGTGCGCCCCTATGTCAGTGAGGGCCCAAGCCAGTGGCGTACCGAGTATACGGTCATTCAGGACATAACCTGGTCCTTTGGACCCAAGGCGCCCATGCAAAGCTGGCGATCAGTGACGGCGCCCCTCCGGCCAGTGACGGGCGCCCCTCCGACCAGTGACGGCGCCCACTCCAGCCAGTGAAGGCGCCCCTCCGGCTAGTGACGGCGCCCCTCCGGCCAGTGACAGCGCCCCTCCGGCTAGTGATGGCGCCCCACAAAATGTTAAAAGTACGACGAGCACGTGAGGAAGGAGAGGCGCCCCCCCCCCCCCCCCCCTCCTTGCAAAATGTTCACCAATATTGGTGGCGCCCCTGTCGAATGGGTGGTGCTCCTCAAGGCAATGACCTGGTCCTTTGTGAATTTATGCGCACGTCACTGGCCCAAGCTCATGGGCGCACCTCTTCCAAAATGTGGCGCCCCTTTATTACAGTTGCGATGGCGACAAGATGCTTCCGAGGGCGGCAAGATGTCTTCCAAGGGCGACATGATGCCTTCTAAGGGCGGCATAATACGCTCTAAGGGCGGCAGAATGCCTTCCGAGGGCGGTAAGACGTCGTCTGATGGCGGCAAAATGCCTTTCGAGGGCGGCATGATGCCTTCCAAGGGCGGTATAATGCGTGCTTAAGGCGGTATAATGCGTTCTGAGGGCGGCAAAATGCTTTTCGAGGGCGGCTATATGTCTTCCGAAGAGGGCGGCATAATGTCTTCCAAGGACGGCATGATGCCTTTCGAGGTCGGCAAGATGTTTTGCGAGGGCGGGTGGAGTTTCTTATTCAAATGGTGGGGCCCCAGCAACTTCCCGCTTTGCCCCACCAACTTTTGTCAGATTTGAACGGTCCTTGGCGTTAAAATTACCATTTTCACTTCAAACATGGAAAACAACCAGGCAATGTGATAGTTTGCCCCACTAACTTTTATATGAAAAGGTCCACCCATACTTCCGAGGGCGACGAGATACCTTCCGAGGGCGGCATAATGCGTTGTGAGTCGTGACTGAGCAGTCGGCGCCCCTGCATGCCTCGCAGGGGGTACAGCTGTGACAGCTGGAGTACCTCGCCTGGCTTGGGTACAGCTGACAATTGACATAGTTTTGCTCATTGTAAGGCAATGCCGGAACAATACAAACTATAAGCTGACTGACAGCCCACTGACCTTTTTCGATATCCCAAAGGGTCGAAAAGCGAAAAACACAAACATATAAAGACATTAGAAATCGTGTGGTTGCAAAATAAAGTGGCCCAAATCCGGTAAGAAATGCGAAATTGGGGTAGGTAATGTCCGCTAAAAACGGTTTGCCCCCCCCCCCCCCCCAAGAAAAAAAAACACAAAAAAAACGGCCGGCTGGATCCGCCCTTGATGTGCAATTGTCACTCCCAATGTTTTTAGTACGTTTGTCATACTAAATGTCCAGGAAAACATGCCTTTTCCCCATTATCCTGTGAAGTATATTTATTATGTACTAGTCCATGTCAACATTGATCAAATAGGTAGTAGGTTACGTACCTCAACCTTGTTTGTAGAAGCTATTACAATTACAACCCAAACATTGCATTGTGTGATGTTGAGTGATGAGTGCATACTCATTACATACTTTTTTTACTTATTTTAAGCTGCTCGTTTGGTTTTGCGTGATTCTATCATGCTTTTTATTTTTGCAAACGACCAAAGATGAAAGAAGTCCACTCACCTTGACCTGTTCGACTCTCCTGTTAGTCTGTTGTTGATTATTTATCTCAAGTTCTGACTTTTGTGGGATTTCTTTACTCAATGGTTATCCAAGGGATATCCATTATCCATTGGTGTTGCAATGTGGTGCGTCTTAAAATGGTGCAAAATGCTTGCAAACTATAAATATTCCTGTTAAAAGATTTTAAGTGTAGAATGAGTAAACATGCAGATTGCTAGCTGCCGAGTGCCGGGCCTGGCGGGTGCTGCCACATGTGGCCGGACTTGATGCCGGTCCCAACTCATGCATGAGCGGTGGCGGTGCGGGGCCGGTTCCTGTTTTTTTTTTTGTGGAAATTTTTGCATCTCTAATAATAACTAATTCTGGTGAGCGGGTAATAAAGTATTACCCGCTCACCAGAATTATAATAAATAATTAGCGGGTTTAAAACATGTACGATAGGTACAAGCCAGCCTCGTCTGAAAATCATTGATTTAACATGGGAACCCTATGCCTGCCGTATGGTGACGGCGCCCCTCCGGCCCAAGCTCATGGGCGCCCCTCTTCCAAAATGTGGCGCCCCTTTATTACAGTTGCGATGGCGACAAGATGCTTCCCAGGGCGGCAAGGTGTCTTCCGAGGGCGACATGATGCCTTCTAAGGACGGCATAATACGCTCTAAGCGGGGCAGAATGCCTTCCGAGGGCGGTAAGACGTCGTCTGATGGCGGCAAAATGCCTTTCGAGGGCGGCAAGATGTTTTGCGAGGGCGGGTGGAGTTTCTTATTCAAATGGTGGGGCCCCAGCAACTTCGCGCTTTGCCCCACCAACTTTTGTCAGATTTGAACGGTCCCTGGCGTTAAAATGACCATTTTCACTTCAAACATGGAAAACAACCAGGCAATGTGATAGTTTGCCCCACTAACTTTTATCTGAAAAGATCCACCAATACTTCCACCCATGTTTTCTGGTTGTGCGTCTGGGCCGATCCCTTTGATCTGGTCCGATCCCTTTGAGTGACCCTCCGGCCAGTGACCTTTAAAAAAACTCACAAAAAATAAAACCAAGGGAAAAAAATGCCCCGCCAGTATGTGTGCGCCCCTATGTCAGTGAGGGCCCAAGCCAGTGGCGTACCGAGTATACGGTCATTCAGGACATGACCTGGTCCTTTGGACCCGAGGCACCCATGCAAAGCTGGCGATCAGTGACGGCGCCCCTCCGGCCAGTGACTCGCCCACTCTGGCCAGTGAGGGCGCCACTCTTCGGCCCGTGACAGCGCCCCTCCGGCCAGTGAGGGCGCCCCTCCGACCAATGACGGCGTCCCCTCCAGCCAGTAAAGGGCCCCTCCGGCTAGTGACGGCGCTCCTCCGGCCAGTGACAGCTTTATGCGCACGCCACTGGCCCAAGCTCATGGGCGCCCCTCTTCCAAAATGTGGCGCCCCTTTATTACAGTTGCGATGGCGACAAGATGCTTCCCAGGGCGGCAAGGTGTCTTCCGAGGGCGACATGATGCCTTCTAAGGACGGCATAATACGCTCTAAGGGGGGCAGAATGCCTTCCGAGGGCGGTAAGACGTCGTCTGATGGCGGCAAAATGCCTTTCGAGGGCGGCAAGATGTTTTGCGAGGGCGGGTGGAGTTTCTTATTCAAATGGTGGGGCCCCAGCAACTTCGCGCTTTGCCCCACCAACTTTTGTCAGATTTGAACGGTCCCTGGCGTTAAAATGACCATTTTCACTTCAAACATGGAAAACAACCAGGCAATGTGATAGTTTGCCCCACTAACTTTTATCTGAAAAGGTCCACCCATACTTCCGAGGGCGACGAGATACCTTCCGAGGGCAGCATAATGCGTTGTGAGTCGTGACTGAGCAGTCGGCGCCCCTGCATGCCTCGCAGGGGGTACAGCTGTGTACAGCTGGAGTACCTCGCCTGGCTTGGGTACAATTGACATAGTTTTGCTCATTGTAACGCAATGTCGGAACATTACAAACTGTAAGCTGACTGACAGCTGACCTTTTTCGATATCCCAAAGGGTCGAAAAGCGAAAAACACACACACATCAAAATAAAGACATCATTAGAACGAGTTTTGCGTGAGCGAGTTTTGCGTGATTCTATCATGCTTTTTATTTTTGCAAACGACCAAAGATGAAAGAAGTCAACTCACCTTGACCTGTTCGACTCTCCTGTTAGTCTGCTGTTGATTATTTATCTCAAGTTCTGACTTTTGTGGGATTTCTTTACTCAATGGTTATCCAAGGGATATCCATTATCCATTGGTGTTGCAATGTGGTGCGTCTTAAAATGGTGCAAAATGCTTGCAAACTATAAATATTCCTGTTAAAAGATTTTAAGTGTAGAATGAGTAAACATGCAGATTCCTAGCTGCCGAGTGCCGGGCCTGGCGGGTGCTGCCACATGTGGCCGGACTTGATGCCGGTCCCAACTCATGCATGAGCGGTGGGGGTGCGGGGCCGGTTCCTGTTTTTTGGGGGGAAATTTTTGCATCTCTAATAATAACTAATTCTGGTGAGCGGGTAATAATGGATTACCCGCTCACCAGAATTATAATAAATAATTAACGGGTTTAAAATATGTACGATAGGTTACGAGCCAGCCTCGTCTGAAAATCATCGATTTAACATGGGAACCCTATGCCTGGCGTATGGTGACGGCGCCCCTCCGACCAGTGACGGCGCCACTCTGGCCAGTGAGGGCGCCACTCTTCGGCCCGTGACAGCGCCCCTCCGGCCAGTGACGGCGCCCCTCCGACCAGTGACGGCACCCCCGCCAGCCAGTGAAGGCGCCCCTCCGGCCAGTGACGGCGCCCCCCCCCCCCCCCCCCCCGGATAGTGACGGCGCCCCTCCGGCGAGTGATGGCGCCCTCTAACTAGGGACTGCCCTCTCCGGCCAGTGACGGTGCCCCCCCCCCCCCCGGTCAGTGACGCCCCTCCGGCTAATGACGGCGCCCCTCCGACCAGTGACGTCGCCCCTCCGGCCAGTGAGGGCGCCACTCTTCGGCCCGTGACAGCGCCCCTCCGGCCAGTGACGGCGCCCCTCCGACCAGTGACGGCGCCCCCTCCAGCCAGTGAAGGCGCCCCTCCGGCCAGTGACGGCGCCCCTCCGGATAGTGACGGCGCCCCTCCGGCGAGTGACGGCGCCCTCTAACTAGTGACTGCCCTCTCCGGCCAGTGACGCCCCCCCCCCCCGGTCAGTGACCTCCCTCCGGCTAGTGACGGCGCCCCTCCGACCAGTGACGTCGCCCCTCCGGCTAGTGACAGCGCCCTCCGGCCAGTGAGGCGCCCCTCCGGCCAGTGAGGCGCCCCTCCGGCCAGTGACGGCGACCCTCCGGCCAGTGACGACGCCCCTCCAGCGAGTGACGGCGCTCCTCCGGCTAGTGACGGCGCCCCCCGGCCTGTGACGGCGCCCCTCCGGCTAGTGACGGCGCCCCTCCGGCCAGTGACAGCGCCCCTCCGGCTAGTGACGGCACCCCTCCGGCTAGTGATGTCGCCCCACAAAATGTTAAAAGTACGACGAGCACGTGAGGAAGGAGAGGCGCCCCCCCCCCCCCCCCTGCAAAATGGGGGGGGGGGGAAGTTGCCGGTGGGGCCCCGGCAACTTCCGTCTTTGCCCCACCAACTTTTGTCAGATTTGAACGGTCCCTGGCGTTAAAATGACCATTTTCACTTCAAACATGGAAAACAACCAGGCAACGTGATAGTTTGCCCCACTAACTTTTATCTGAAAAGATCCACCCATATTTCCACCCATGTTTTCTGGTTGTGCGTCTGGTCCGATCCCTTTGATCTGGGCCGATCCCTTTGAGTGGCCCTCCGGCCAGTGACTTTTAAAAAACTCACAAAAAATAAAACCAAGGGAAAACAAAAAAACAAAAAACAAATGCCCCGCCAGTATGTGTGTGAGGGTGAGTGAGGGCCCAAGCCAGTGAGGCTATGTCAGTGAGGGCCCAAGCCAGTGGCGTACCGAGTATACGGTCATTCAGGACATAACCTGGTCCTTTGGACCCAAGGCGCCCATGCAAAGCTGGCGATCAGTGACGGCGCCCCTCCGGCCAGTGACGGCGCCACTCTGGCCAGTGAAGGCGCCACTCTTCGGCCCGTGACAGCGCCCCTCCGGCCAGTGACGGCGCCCCTTCGACCAGTGACGGCGCCCCCTCCAGCCAGTGAAGGCGCCCCTCCGGCTAGTGACGGCGCCCCTCCGGCCAGTGACAGCGCCCCTCCGGCTAGTGACGGCGCCCCTCCGGCTAGTGATGGCGCCCCACAAAATGTTAAAAGTACGACGAGCACGTGAGAAAGGAGAGGCGCCCCCCCCCCCCCCCCCTGCAAAATGTTCACCAATGCTGGTGGCGCCCCTGTCGAATGGGTGGTGCTCCTCATGGCAATGACCTGGTCCTTTGTGAATTTATGCGCACGCCACTGGCCCAGGCTCATGGGCGCCCCTCTTCCAAAATGTGGCGCCCCTTTATTACAGTTGCAATGGCGACACAATTCTTCGGAGGGCGGCAAGGTGTCTTCCGAGGGCGACATGATGCCTTCTAAGGGCGGCATAATACGCTCTAAGGGCGGAAAAATGCCTTCCGAGGGCGGCATGATGCCTTCCAAGGGCGGTATAATGCGTGCTTAGGGCGGTATAATGCGTTCTGAGGGCGGCAAAATGCTTTCCGAGGGCGGCTATATGTCTTCCGAAGAGGGCGGCATAATGCCTTCCAAGGACGACAAGATGTTTTGCGAGGGCCTTTCGAGAGCGGCAAGATGTTTTGCGAGGGCGGGTGGAGTTTCTTATTCAAATGGTGGGGCCCCAGCAACTTCCCGCTTTGCACAACATTTCCCGCTTTGCACACAACACAACACAACATTTTCATAAATGAAAACTTGACTCCAATGAGACCCTCCACGAGCGAAGGGAGAAGAGGCTGTCAACTGTGCTGACGCGAGGAGGAGAAGTGCTTTTTGCTGTGAGCAGGAATGACCGATTCACGAGGGTCAGAAGTAGAGAGGAGGCGGAGCATATGCTGCAACAATTTGGCGTAGCTCATTCAGTCTCGGTGGAGCCTCCCCGACCAGCGGAATCTGGTGGCGCCCCTGCGCCTGACATGCAGGGGCCACGTGACCCCGAGCGGGCAATGGTGACACCGGCAGAAGCCGTCCCGCTGGCCCGCGTCGAGAGCGCGGGCGCGGAGGTGAGCCCGGCACGGACACCTGCCGGGGCGCGGGGTGGGGACCGGCCGGAGCCGCGCCGGAACGTCACTCGCGCTCCTCAGCTGGGTCCGCCTCTGGCCGGGCGGCCTGGTTCGGGCCCGCAGGCGGATCGGCAGGGCGGTGGCGTGAGTGAGGAAGCCCGGTCAGGATGCACAGCAGCGTCTAGAGCTGGGCTGAGTACCGGCGAGCCCGGATTGGATCGGTCGGCTCAGGCCGCTCGTCCGCCTCGCCTGGGGCCGCCCCTGACTGGGCGACCTGGCGCCGGCCGACCGGAGGACCGGCGGGAAGCTGACGCGGACGCGGGGGACCGGCTGCGGCGCGCGGCGGCGGCGGCGGCGGCGGCGGCGGCGGCTGGCAGCCAGTCGGGACCGGACGGGGCGGCCTCTCGCCCTGTGTTCCTGGACTCGCCTCTGACTGAGGTACGGCGCACGGAGCGCGAGATGACAGCTGGTGCGGCGCGCATGGAGGTGGGAACGGTGCCTGGCGGATCTCGCGGACGGGGTAGAGTGGGGAGGCGCGCCTCTAGTGTTCCGCCGGGACCAAGGCGCGGCGGCGGAGCGCACGCCGACGCGGATGGGACGAGAACAGGCGATATCCGTACGTACTTGAAATGATTATTTGCAGGTCAGTAATTGGATGGAGCGAGTGCAGACTCATATGCGAAATGTCATGTAACTTCGTATCGCTAATGATAGGTATGAGACGAGTGGAAAAAGTGAAACGGACAAAGATAAAACAAACAAAAAATAAATGGATATAAGAAAGTTGCAGGCCTTTTGTTGCAGTTAATCATGATACATGAACATCGGTTATCAATGACGATGTCTTGCTACTCGAGCTGTATTGTATATGTGTTGAAATCGAGTTGTTGGTATGTGCAGAGAGTAAGTGTGCGCGTTTCTAGTGTGTGGGTGTCTGTTTGTGATGGTTGCCAGGTTAGGAGTTCAATCAGACGTTGATCAGTTTTTTTAAATAGGGGAAGTGATTGTCATGTTCCCATTCTAAAGTCAAGGATTAAATCTCAACTATGAGTGAAATTAAACTTGCATCTTTTAACTGTAGGGGTTTAGGAGATTTCAAGAAAAGGAAGGATGTATTTGGTTACTTACGGAATCAGGATTTTAATATTTGTTTGCTGCAGGATGTCCACTGTAGGAAAATAGGAGTTCCCTATTTCAGAAATGCATGGGGAACGGATGTCATAGTAGCGCCTTATGTTTTTTTTTATATATTGCTACTTTCCTATATAATAGGGGCAAAATAGTTCACTTTCTCACTTTTTCAGCACTCTTAACCCTATTCCCTGCGGGCGGCCAGAATTACGTTAACCTGCGGGGGGGGGCAGATTCTGCCCCCCCCCCCAGAGATCTCGAGAACCGCTCGGTCGATTTCGATGGAAAAAACGCTATTCGATGTGTCATGACAAGATCTCTCTTTTTGAACCCCGATTTGTTTTTTTAATGGAAGGCCAGGGCGCAAAAAATCCGAAATTTTTTGGTGTTTTTTGAAAGGTCATTGCAGCCATGTGGCTCGACCGATTTTCATGCAGCAAACGTTCTTGAGCTTCAAATGTACTGGTCTTTAATATATTAAAAGACAAAAAAAATAATAGGCGTATTCAGGGAATGTAAAATGAGGGAGATTTTCCGAGGAAAAAATATGTGCTGTTCGTGATTGTTTGGGACGTCATGAACGTCACATGTGGGCATTATATGCTGTAATTGGTTAAATTTGATATATTGCGCATAGGCGGATCCAAGAAAAAACATGGGGGCACCATGCGCGTAAAGCTTTTATCATCTTACTAATTTCAAGTTGGACCTAATTTGAGGGTGGGTATCACCTCCCATTTTTTTATCCTGAGTGCGCCTCTGCCCCAAAATATGTACAATCCCAGTATTTATGACGCATATTGCATTTGAATTGTTTCTGACGCATTTATTGCACTGCAAACCACGAAGGAAGTATGCGCCGCAAAACCGCATTCGCAACACCCTCTCCAAAACAGGAGCCTGGAACCGCCTCTGCTGGACCGATTTTTTCAAAATTTTGACACAACACGCGCCATTCAATTTTGGGAAAAGTCACAAAGTTTCAGGGCGCTAGGCTTAACGGTTTAAAAGCGGCAAGTGAAAAACTACCGGAGGGGGCAGAGTCTGCTCCGCAGGGAATAGGGTTAACCCATTACCGCCCAGCGCGTCAAAAATGGTCGTTGCGTTCGAAGGGCTGTACAACCCACGTGTTTCAACCGATTGCTTTTCCAGACTGTCTGGACTACGGGAAGGGACGTCTAAAAATAAACATTGCGTCCCGAGCAATGCCGGCTACCGGAAATGGATTTGGCAGGGTGTCAAAGTTGGCGATTTTTCGACACCACGACATTGGATCTATCCAGGCTAGACATTTTGACCATCAACCTATATTATGGCCAGATAAAGTGTGTCCAATGCAAGACAAATGCACGTTGTACTCCGTCATATCAACCGTTTTCACTTATTTCCTTATTCGTGGCTCCCAGTAACCGCTAAATTTTGATCGACCAATTTTGACTCCCCGGGCGTGTGCTCAGTGCTCACCCGCCCGCACCAGCTGGGGGGCCGCCCGCGCGCGGACAGAGATCACGGGCGCGACGCGCGAAACGAGGAAGGGTCAGTGTTTCCTGTCACTGGTCGTGACAGGCGTGCTGGTCATTTTGCGATTCGAGGTGTTAAGTTGTTAGAATTCGTCAACATGCCGAGGGTGCGATTTCTGACCGTGGAAGAGGCGGTGGAGATGGTGATGAGCGAGATGGAGCCAACCGACGGTGACGTAGAGATGGTGAATATTCCGCCGGACGGCAGTGACGAGGACGAAGGAAACGACGAGGACACAGGTGTAGCGGAAGTTAGTGACGTACCCGGTAATGTAGAAGTGCATTTCCGACGATCTGTGGCGGATAACAGCGCTCAGTCAGCACCCTCAAAAAAACGTCGTGTGGATAAGAGCGTGCCAGTGTGGTGCAACACGCAGCCACAGTACACCGGGTGGCAGGAGCCGTCGAAAACGCCGAAAGAAAACTGCGAGAAGATCGCCGATGAGCTGGGGGACAACACGGCTGTGGAAATTTTCGAAAAGATTTTCACGCCGGAAGTGTTTCATCTCATACAGGTGGAAACGCTTCGGTACGCCAAGGACGTCAAGAACGACCCGCTGTTCTCGCTGTCGGACGGGGAGCTGAAGGCGTTTCTCGGAATACTTCTTTATTCCGGATACTGTGCTCTTCCCAGCGAGCGGATGTACTGGTCTGAGGACAAAGACCTGAAACATCCCATCGTCCGCGACGCCATGCCTAGGTCCAGGTATATGAAGATAAAGTCCTACCTTCATCTGCAGGACAATGCAAAAATGACCCCTGACAACACAGACCGGGGCTTCAAGGTCCGTCCACTCCTGGATATCATCAACCGTTCCTTTCAGCAGTACGGTATCTTCCAGGAGAAACTGTCAGTGGACGAAATGATCGTCCGGTACTACGGCCACAACAGCCTGAAGCAGTTCATCCGTGGCAAACCAATCCGCTTCGGCTATAAGCTGTGGGCGATTTGTGGCAGTGACGGCTACTGCCACAAATTTGACCTCTACTGTGGAAAGGACCAACGCCCTGAGCTACGCGACCAGCCGCTGGGGACCAGAGTGGTGCTGGATATGATCAGCGTGGTATCTGATCCCAACGGCCACGAGGTGTTTTTTGATAATCTATTCACCTCCAGGACTCTGCTCGAGGAGCTAAAAGGTCGCGGCATCCGTGCCACAGGCACTGTGAGGGAAAACCGCTTGGATAAGTGCCCCGTCACCTCAGCAAAAGAAATGGGCAAAACAAAACGTGGCTCATACGAACAGCGGTTCGACCGAACCTCAGAGGTGCTGCTGGTCAGATGGCACGATAATAAGGTCGTCAACGTGATGACAAATTACGACGCAGCCGACCCGCCCTCATCCGCCACCCGGTACGACCGCGCAGCCAAAAAACGTCTGCCGGTACCGCAGCCCAAGGTGTTGAAGACATACAACGCCGGCATGGGTGGAGTCGACCTCCATGATCAGCTCCTGGGAGCCTATGCGGTGTCCATCCGAGGCAAGAAGTGGTATTGGTGCCTCATCACCAGGGTGCTGGATATGGCTGTAGTCAACAGCCATGTACTTCACAAAACAGCAGTCACCGGTGGCAAGCAGCTGACGCTTCTCAACTTCCGCCGAGAGATCGCTGTCACCTACCTGAGAGCGGCAGCCAGCGAGAGAGGCTGCAGTGCTCGGTCGCTGCCAGCCAACATCCCAGTCAGCCTGCGGTATGATGGAGTGGGTCATCTTCCCGCACCCCTGAACGGCCGTCGCCAATGTCAGCTGGAGAGCTGCAAGCTGCGGTCGACAAAACGGTGTGTGAAGTGTGACGTAGCCATCTGCTTCAAGTGCTTCGCGTCGTACCATCAACGGAAGTAGTGCTTCCATGGCAGCTCTGCAGGTCTATGGAGAGACGACAGTGAGTGAAAAAACAATCGCTTATCGCGCGTGTACAGTGCTCATGTTTGTGTGCACCGTCACTGTTCAGAAATATGTAAGTGCCGTGCCGATATAGTCATGATTCATGAGGAAATCGGATGTCTGTTTTTGCAATCCATGATGGCGCATGATCAAGGCGATTGTTGATGCAAATAAATCCGGCACGCGACACTCCCCACAGTTTTGCTATTTTTGGCCGCCTCGGCTTCATAAACAAGTCAGCGCCGGCGCGAGCGACGGGGTGGGCCGGCCGAGCGAGCGGGAGGCGGGCCGCGGGGGCAGCGCGCGCACCCCCAGCAGGCGCCCGGTAGGTCATTTTTGGTCGATGCTGTATCTCAAAAAGTTATTTATATTTTAAGCTATTTTTTTCAGGATTTCTTAATCTGACCCAATCCGCACCGCATACAAAAAAACACGCAATTCCAACGACTAGAAGTAGGGGTGGGCGTTAATGGGTTAAGCACAAAATAAAATATTTTTTAGAGGTTGTAGAGGAAATTTGTTTTATCCAGGGCATAAGATTCAAATTTTTCGCTCCGCTCCGCTCCGCAATTATTTTAAAGGGAGATAATCACCTTTTCATTTTGTTAGCAACAACTTATTTGGCTACCGTTATGGTATTAAATAGTTGTGATATAAATTTAAGAATAAAATAAAATTATTCCCTAATTCGAAGTTGGAAGTTTGGGAAAATTAATGATCGGTATTTTCCCTCCACTATTAGAAAGCGCAACATCTGGCGCTTTTGCATCAATCTGTTCAACGTTGTTGAATGGTCACTTGTATACAAATCGCCGACACTAAATAGGTCGCCGTAGTTTAGCTTGGCACCGGCCGGCCGGTGCCAAGCTAAACTGCCGATTTCAATGCACCTTTTTGCAAATGATTGTTGATTGTTCATACACATTTTGGCACATATTCACAAAAGATAGAGTGCAGGAAACATATTGCATACCTTCATGATAAATAACAATGCGTAGGGAGGCTAATTTACTGAATTCGATATCGAGGACTTGCTGAGTACCGACCGATATAAGCGTGGATCGCTTATCAGTAGGAATATGCCAATATCTTTCGGTAGGAATGTTTATATGCAAAATGTGATGAATTTACGACATATTTTGGCCTCGTCTATCGATTTCAGGTGCTAACTCCATTTTTGTGGAAAAGGGTGATTATCTCCCTTTAAAGCGAGATAATCACCTTTGTATTTTGTTAGCAACAATTGATTTGGCTACCGTTATGGTATTTAAATGATGTGATCTAAATTTAAGAATTAAATAAAATTATTCCCTAATTCAAAGTTGGAAGTTTGGGAAAATTATTGATAGGTATTTTCCCGCCACTATTGGAAAGCGCAACATCTGGCGCGTTTGCATCAATCTGTTCAACGTTGTTGAATGGGCACTTATAAAAAAAAATCGCCGATACTAAATAGGTCGTCGTCACCGCCACTGCTAAACTGACGATTTCAATGCGCTTTTTTCAAATGATTGTTGATTTTTCATAAAAGTTTGGCACATATTCGCAAAAGGTAGAGTACAGGAAACATATTGCAGACCTTCATGATAAATAACAATGCGTAAGGAGGCTAATTTACTTAATGCGTTACCGAGTACTTGCTGACTATAAGTGTGAAACGCTTATCAACTACGATTTGAAATATCTATCGGTAGGAATTGTTATATGCAAAATGTAATGAATTTACAATATATTTTGGTCTCGTCTATCGATTTCAGGTGGTAACTCCATTTTTGTAGAAAACGGTTATTATCTCCCTTTAAGGATTCCAGGGCTAGGGCCTAAAAAATATTCGAAGTTGGTATAGCTGATTCCAAACTGGTGTTGCTGGTTTCAAAGTTGAAATGGCAGACCCCTCAGTTTACTTACTCCAGCTCCTAAAAGTTGGTATGGCCCATGTCATACCTGCCATACCTACTGCATTCTCCATCCTTGTAACGTACCTTTCCATCCGTTTTGTTTGGCCCTTTCAACGCTTGTGAAGGGGGCCCTTTCAACGCTCGGAAAGGGGCCTTTCGAGCCCCCCCCCCCTCTATGGACGAAATCCTGGCTACGTGCCTGTGTGGACTGTGGTTAATTAACAGCCATGCCACTGCAACTTAGCAGTAATGCGCATGTATAAGTCGCTCAGTTTCTTTTTTAGAAGCGGAAAATACCTTAAAGGCAATAGTTCACCTTGGAAAAATTTCCCAAACACGATTTGATTATATTTTTAATACAATTTATTTTTATATTGTCAAAAATGGCCTTATATCGCGCCGATTCAGGACAAAAGGCCGTAAATTATTATTGTTTATCAAAACTATATGCATACTCTGCGTCTGAGTCCTGACGTCACGCGAATTAAAAAATGGCTCAGCCAATCAGATTCAAAAGTAGTCGCGTAAGGATAGACTCGCATTAGAGATGTGCCAACCGGCGGCCGGCGGTTCTCTTCCTAGCACCAGCTTCAAGCTGATTGGCTGATGGTATAGCCTCTGCCCGGGCTAGATCCATACCACATTCTTTCGCCAGCACCGCATTCCTTGGCCAAAAAATCAAATATATTCGGCTGGAGAGTCTTTTCAGTCAATACAACTTGCAGATCAGGGTGTCCCAACACGGGCTACAAAACTGCTATCTCAGTTTAAGACTAATGTTGAAGGTGAACTATTCCCTTTAACTTAGTCAACAAGTCACCTCTCTAGGCAGTGGCATCGCCACACAATTTTGAGTGGGGGGGGGGGGGGGGGCGGGGGCAGCCATGGGTTTGGGGGCCAGCCCCATTGGGCTAATGTTAAAATATTGCGAATTGGGGGGGGGGGGGGGGCGGGGCGGACTCCGGCCTGAACGATCCTGGGGAGTGGGGGAGGGGGGGGGGGGCGCCCCAGCCCCCCTCCCGGTGGCGACGCCACTGTCTCTAGGTACCACTGACACAGCAAGTAGCGGGAGCATCCCGAGGCAAGTTGGCAGTGGCGCACGCAAGGGGGAGGGGGGGGGGGATGGGTCTCAAAAGGGTGAGCATGCCCCCGAAATGTATGAGGGGCACGCATCAAAAGGACCCGTATTCTGGCCCATACCTGGTAGGGGCCCGGTCTTGGTCAGGCCTGATCGAGGCAGGGTCCCGGTGCTGGCAAAGGCGTGATATGGGGCTCAGTCAGGACGAGGGCCCGGTCCTTGCATATTCTTGATGCGGGCCCGTTTCAGGTAGGGGCCGGTCTTGTATTCGTAGTTTTGAGCTCAAGATGCACCGTATGGTTGAACTTCGAGACAACTTTCAAGGTGACCCTTTAATGTGATTTTTCTTCACTGCCTCTGCCAAATAAAGGTAAAACAATGCCGTTTTCACCATTGTATTCGGCTCGGCGAGAGGCATCTATTTATTTAAATTTGACCTTAACCTGACCTTGACCCGACCTCAGGTCAGACCAGTTTTTGGACATGACCTAACTATGGACGCATTTCGACTTTTTGGACGCATTTCGACGAGAGAACAATGGTGTAACCGTATCACTAACATGTTTATGTGAAAAGTTATGCCCTGAAAACAATTCGGTGATTTTGTATAGTTTTTATTTTGAAGTTCAAAGGATTCCCCTGGCCTAACTAATCACCTGAGGTCAAATCTGACGGAAGGATGATGGAAAATGTATGTGACAACAAATCCAATTATTTGTAAAACATTTCTCCGCGCGTCGCTAGCTCTTAGTTCTCGAGATTTAGCCAGTTTTGTTAGAGATACCCATATATGACCGAAATTTGCCTTTGGTGACCTATGTTGACCTCAATATTGACCTGACCTAAAAAAGACTGAGTACTTTCGAAAGAGCTTGTCTGGAGCAATCTGACGTGTTTTTTTTTTGCTGGTCACTACGTTACGTGATTTTCGAGACTTTAGGGAGGAGGTGCGAGGTTTCGCCCCTCCCCCCCGTGAGTTCGAATTTGGCGCGGGCCCCCGTCGGTACGCGGGTTAAGTATTACGATGATTTACTTAAGTATTATCTCCTGACGATGATTCTTATATCCTAATTGTCATGCGTAAATACAAGAGAAAACTTCATGTGTGACATGTTCCACATCTCCGATAACTACGATCAGATAGCGATCCAGATCTGGTAAGGACATTCTCAGACTGGCAAAAGATCTTCTGAGTCCTGACAGGTACCCTCTCAGGCCAGCCTGATAGCACCCCTCAGGTCTGAGAAGGGCCCTATCAGCCTTGTAAAAGTTAAAACATCTCAGACTGACAGAGACCCCTTTCACCCCGCCATAAAGCCACAGAGCCTTCTCTGGTCTGAAAAATGCCGTCTGAGAACAGGAAGAGGTCCTGTTTTACTGACTAAGGATTCTTGCAGGCCGACCGAGTACCCTTCTAAACCTAGAAAAGGCCTCCTTAAGCCAGAGTTGGGCCCTTTTAACCCGGCAGTCACAGGTATGTTTTGTAACACGGGGGGGGGGGGGGGGGTAGCCCCCTGGTTATCTGCAGAACCAACGATCGCAGCGAGACGCGCAAGGTGGCAATCGAGACGCGCAAGGTGGCATTACCACCTGGCATCATTTACGTGAAGTTTGTGTCAAGTTCAGGTCACTGAAGGTCAAAATTTCAAATGGATAAATCTAAATGAAAAAGGCATGTTTCTGTATCAGTTTTGTCTCAAAAATACAGTCTGTGCGTGTCGCGGGTCAAGCCAACATTTTCACAAATCCGAGACAGTGATGTTGTAGCCCTTGCCACTTGCGATCTTTTGACGTTTTCTGATTCCATGTTTTCCCAAATATGGCATCTGTACGGTCTGTTAAAGTTAAGCTGATTTTTGTATCAAAATCGTGTGGAGTGACGTCTTTAAATTCACTATATCTCGAGAGAAAAAAAACATCTGACGATTTTTTCTCCTTCACAGAATGTGTAAAAATGATGCCCGGAAAGGTACTGAAAGTTTGGTGTCGATACCTGCATTCCTTTTTGAGATATTATCAATATTTCCACACACACACACACACTCCCTGCTACCCCCCCCCCCCCCCCCCCCCCCCCCGGTACTCGCGGGTTAAGCTTGATAATGACCATATCACAGACAGTTAAATGCTTTCTCGAACTGGGTAAATGCCCTTTCAGGTCAATTTATGGTCGTCCCAAAGATGCTGAGGGTTCTCTTTTGCCAACTAATGACCCTCTCAGACCGACCGCAGACCCTCTCAGACCGATCGGGGGCCGTCTCAAGCCGGCATAGGGCCCTCTCAGGCATAGCAAGGCCCCTTGCTGACTGGCAAGGACTGACAAAGGCTTATCAGGTCTGGAAATACCCTCTCAGAACGACTAAGAGTCCTTTCAGGTCGGCAAAGGGCCCTCTTAGACCGACCGAGGGTCCTCTTAGAGCGATGTTGGCCCCTCTAAGACCTGACAAGGGCCTTCGTAGGCCAGTATAGGACCCTCTCAAACATAAGCGTACCCAGGGGGGGGGGGAGGGGCAACCACCTCCCCTCCCCACTGAAGGTTCGTACCTTTGGTCCCCTATGTTCGTTTTTTTTTTTTTAAACATGTTGAAAACAAGCCCTCTAAGAATATAGTGGTCCAGATCCAGTGAGTGTTTTTGGTGGGGGTATCTTATGCCCCCCCCCCCTGATCAGAAACTGCCCCTCCTGCAGCGAATGCTGGGTACGCCCATGCTCTCAAGGCGAGGACAATCTCGGGTCTGGTAAGGACCCGGTCAGACCGACAGAGAGCAATCTCAAACGCGGACAGGATACTCTTAAACCGGCCTGATAGGGCGGCGATCGAGCGGACGGTGGAACACGGTCAAGCAGCGGGTGGGCCAGCGATTTGCAGCGACGACAGACATCCACAGAATGCTCGAAGGATCCCTTCGCTTCGCCAAATATTTTGTCTTCATGAACAAACTTTTTAATTTATCCTGACGCCCGTGATGTCGGGATAAAAATGTAAGGATAAAGGTGTTGGCATAAATTTGAACCCGGATGAACGGTGTCGGGATAAACGTGAAAAACAGGTATGCATGTGGCGATTTAATTGTTGAAAATGACTCATCATTGCCTGTCAGTGCCTATCGAATAATGCTACATTTATTTGTTTAACATTCTACCGTACACATTTCCGAATAAATTATGTTTTCACCGGTTACAAATTAAAATAGAATAAATAAAGCTGGTACATACAATACCAAATTGCGCTGATAATGATGCATTATTAAGTAGAAACTGATTTGCCTTCATATTTTCGGGAACCGATGGTGCATCCGGCACTATATCACCCACTTCACACTCAAAAATCCGTTGCGACGCTAGTGACATTCCCCCAGAGAAGATGACACCAGCCATCAGGATGAATCCGGAACAGACTGTACTGGAGAGATCATCAGCCTGTTGATTTTTTTCCCGTGAAGCCTTTTTCACTGGCTGTTTTTGAATTGATCAAAAGAGAAACACTCTGATATGTGGCTGACGTAAAGAACGATGCACTGTTCGGCCTGCACGACAGTGAGCTAAAGGCTGCTATTGGAGTGTTGTTTTTCTCTGGGTATGACCGCCTTCCCCGTGGTGCAGCTCCACTGCAGTGAAGCTGTACTGGTGCACTGATACGAAGCAGAGGATGTGTACAAGTCTTAGTGAAAAGTGTGATCTCCAGAGGGAAGTCCATGAAGATAAAGGTCTATATTTGTGTACAAGACAAAGACAAGGAAACTTCGGTGCATTGAATATGTGTTATTTCATTGGTAGTATTTATTTATTTATCTATTGATCACCAACAGATCAATACACCCACTAATAGGTGGAGTCGGGAAACAACAAACCAAATACACACGAAAATATACAATACTAAAATACTAAAATAACATAACAACCAACCATCAATCACCAACATCAGACGGGATTGTTTCTTACATATTTTATCACACTTGTTCTGAAGCAAGCAAACGTTGCGTGGAACGGATCAGCAGCTTGGAATCTTTCCACATGTGCATTGAATCCCAATACAGCCAGTCGGAATAGCCCTCGCTTAGTGGTCTCTTTGTTAGCCTTGTGAGCGGACGGAACATGAATCAGTTGCGATGGTCCGGCCCTGGTTCAACGCCGTGGTACGTGGAGTGGGAAGCAGCCGAGCAGAAAGGCGGAGTGGCGGAGTCGGATTGGAATAGGATCAAGTATAGGAACATGAACTGCTCCACTGCCTAAACAGATCTCTTAATTGCCCCCCCCCCCCCCCCCGGTCGCTTTCCACGTGTCCCGAGTCATGTTTGCCACGTCAGTCGTCACTAATGAAGAAAGCAGCGTGGGAGCGCAGTAGAGGGGAGAGGAACAGGAGTCAGGTTACCGGGCACACGGCAATAGGCGCGCGGGGGGGGGGGGGGAGGGGACGGCTGGCGGAGTGGCGCCTGGTCACTACTACTAAGCTTCAGTGCATTGCATATGTGTGTTATTTCATTGGTATTATAGGAATATTAACTGCTCCACTGCCTAAACAAATCTCTTAATTGTCCCCACGGTCGCTTTCCACGTGCCCCGAGACATGTCTGTCACGTCACTAATGCAGAAAGCAACGTGGGAGCGCAGTAGAGGGGGAGGAACAGGGGTCAGGTTACCGGGCACACGGCAATAGGCGCGCACGCGGAGGAACGGCTGGCGGAGCGGCGCCTGGCCACTACTCTCGGATCCCCTGGTCAAAACGGGACCGTCCCGTTTAGAGGCGGTGCCTCTATATTTCGAAAACGTCTGAAGTTAGGGGGCGGAAGTTTTCTAAGCTGTGTTAGGACGTGTCTCTCTCTGTGACCAGAAAACTGTTGATCCAGCCCATCTAGAACACACCTTGGTACTTACTTAATGAGTTAACTATTATATTTATGTATTACTATTCAATTATGTATATGTTTAATTTTCAATAATAAATCATCACAATTAATAATTAATTATAGAATAAGAAATTCGTAGATTACATCCGTTGCAGACTATGGTCACAAGCGGATCCAGGGGGGGGGGGGGGCGGGGGGCATTGCGGCCATGGCTCCCTCTAAACCGCCTGAAATCGGCACAAAATTGACACATTTCCTGATATGGAAGACAATCAAATCAACTTTTACAAGGGAAAGTTGTTTAAAATCAGCTATCAATGCATAACCAAGCGAAATCCGATCAGTTTTCAGAGTTGTGTGATATTTTTGGGGGAATCCCCCCCCCCCCAACCACCGTTCTGGATCCGCCAATGATCCAGAACGGTGGTTCTGGATCATCTGGAAAGATGAGAAAGGTAGTAGTAGTACCATAAGCTAGTACCATGAGGTTTATCGGAATGGGCCGGTAATCGCATATCGAAAGGTGGCATCTAACGCCCATCCTCGTCGTGAGTGATTTTCTTGGCCTTTGCAACAAGTGGCATAGTGTCAACGCAGCATCAAACTTAGCTTTAGATTTACCATTCGCTTTCTCACGGTCTCGATGTGACACTCCCCACTCCGTCGGTCAGCACCGCTCACGTCCATAGGCGTAGGAACGTTTCAAAAAGTGTGTGGGGGGGGGGGGGGGGCAGAACGGTGAGACTTCGAAAAGCCAATCAATAGCTTGAATACATACCATAAATACAAATTATCTGATTTTAAGGAGAATAAGTGTGAATGAGACCATATTGAGACATCATTACCTCGTAATAGTATCGTTTATTTGATTATATCAATAGGTATCTTATTGACATCTTGAGATTAATCTTTTTTAATTTGAAATATGAGAAGCGAGCATATTTGTCTTAACATTTTAGACAGAGGCAAAGTAAAAAAGTTTTAAACAATGTCAGCCTAAGAAAGATGAGAAAGGCTCCTTATGAGGGTTCGTCATTTCCAACCAGATAGATTACGAACTCAAAACCATATCTTAACCAAATGAACGGTAGTCAACACAACATGCAAAATGTGTCTCAGTTTTTATCTTCACTACCATATGAGCAATATCGTCCCTTCATTTAGTCATCCACCGTCGCATATACGTGCACCAGCCCCAGTCTCCGCCACATTTCACCAGTGTGTGGGCGCGGCCCAAAACTAGATGCACTAAGATACACGTGTCTATTATCAGAAGGCAGCACTGCATGCCAGTCGGCGCCAGTCGGTGCAGCACCAGTGCAGGGCGCACGGCATCCTAAAGGAAATCGCGGCGGTGGCAGCCTCACCGAAACACAGGGATAGCCGAGTATGGCAAGAGGGGGCAACACCGCCCCCTGAACACGGACAACACAGGCGGTGCTCACCATCCAGCAGGGTCACATGTCATAGCACGCTACGGCGTAACCGCGGGCATGAAAAAACAGCGTGCGTCACGGAAAGCCTACACTAAGAAGCAGCAATGTATTTTAAAAGACGCGACCAATATTTCCGCTACTGGTTAAACAAAAGCGAGAAATTCAAGAAAACTTATGAATTAGTAGCAGACATTCAACTTCACCTTACTTAACGCAAAAATGTAACAAAAGTTCAACAACTCACACTGCGTACCTGTTGAGTCTATCGCCAAAACATACACCAAAACACAGCGGACAGCAGCTGAGATCATCGGAGCACAGGGGTCAGCGTCGCTGGTTACCCAAGTTACTGTGTACCGAAGAAGAGCCGACGGCGTTCGTTGGCTGAGATGAACTCGTCGTGGATGGCACCGATGTCCAGCTCGTCCGTCCGATGGCGATGGATGGTGGCCAGCAGTGCCGCATTCAACCGCACCTGCCCCATGGTGGTGCGGGGAAGGTTTTCGTTCTACGGAGGGTCGAAAATGACCTTTCCGAGGTGGCGGTCGTGGCTGGCAGAGTATAGTCTTGTATATTGACTATAGTCTTGTCAGGGTCAGTACCTCGCTCATCATCTGACAGAAGACGCTGCCACCAGTCTTCCTCGCCTTCTGCAGCGCCTGGCACACTGAGTGGACGTTCAAGCCCGTGGTGTCACTGGCCTCGGCGACATGTGCGTCAGTGGCGCACACGATGTCCGGCAACATCTTCAGCTGGACCTCCAGCCGCGCCAGGTCCAGATCTCCGCCGTACAGCTCCCGCACGACGTCTGGCACTGTGCAGGCCTTCCCCGCAGCAGCGTCTTCCAGCAGGTGTTCAACCTCAGCAGCCTTGTGCAGGGACGGCTGGCTGAACCGTTCTGCCAGCTGCGTGTCCAGCAGGTCCAGCAGCTCGAAGAACTGGCGGCGGTAGAGAGACATCGGATCGGGATCGTGATGTTCATCGCCTCCGCCCAGCCGCTTTGGGATTTTCCGCTTCCGGGGGAGCTTGGGCTCTTCCACGCGTTCCTCGCCGTCTGCTGCCGCTTTGGCCGCTTGGTAAAGCGACTCAAACGACTCCTCTGTCCGCATACGGCGGTACTGCCGACGGACGTGCTCCACTGCCTCAGCCGCCGCCTGAGCCGTGGCAGATTGAAGGCCGCGGGAGAGGTCCTCCGCCACGGAAAAGACCGCAAGGGAGACATGCAGCCCCAGCAGCGTGCCGAACTTCTCCATCACAGCTTTCATCCCTCCCGCTCGCTGAGAGTGGTCGTCACTTGACGAGGCGTTGACCTCCTCCAGCGTGTCCAGCAGGGCCGTGTAGTTGCTGAGCACGCTTATCAGCGAAGCAGTGCGGCACGTCCAGCGTGTCGGGCACGGGGGCGCAGCGATACCTCACCTGACCCGGCCTGCTGAGCTATCACACGCAGGACCTCGGACGTGCGCGGCGAGTTTCTTATGAACAATGTCACCCCGTTGGTGATGTCCAGAGCGTCGCGCACAATCTTGTGGCGACGTGAGGCCTCCTGCAGCACAAGATTGGTGCAGTGAGCCAGGCAGTGGACGTGAAGGGCGGAGGGACACTCCTGCTCGATCCTGGTCGCCACTCCTTTGAGCCGTCCCTGCATATTCGCAGCACCGTCGTAGGCGTGGCCGAGGCACGACTCCAGCGGCAGCTGCAAGTGCAGGAGTGCGTCCTTGATGGTTGACGCCAGGGCTTCTCCTGTTGTCTCTGGAACCTGGATGAACTCCACCGGGTCTTCATGGCTGACCAGGTCATCATCAACCCACCGTATGGACAGGCTCATCTGTTCTTGCCTGGCAGCATCCGTCGTCTCATCGGCCATGATGGCGAAAAACTTCGCTCCTCGAATGTCTGACAGGATGTTACGCAGGAGCGTCATGCCGATTGAGCGGATTGGCTCATTTCGAACCACAGGTGACTTGTAGTTTGTCCATGTGCGTAGATCGGGAACGTCCTTCTGCCTCAGCGCGAGAAGCTGGTGGAGGTTTCCCTCCTCTTCTTGCTTTCCCCTGATAGCAAGGTTTTGCCTCAGAAGGAAGACAAGGCACTCAATCTCCTTTTTGAGGCAGTTCCTGCGTTGGGCGTGCAGGGCGGCAGCTTGAGTCGCCAGCAGAGTGTCGATGGGCTCTTCCTTCTCCCTGGCCTTCTTCGCGCAGGCTTCGCGGTGGGCCAGAGAGGCCTCATGCTGCTGGAACCTTTCATGAGCCTTTTTCCAGTTGCTGAACCCGTCGCGAACAAATGCAGCGTCTCTATTCTTGCTCATGGTCAGCTTGCCCTGCTTCTCCTGCGTCATGCACGTGTGACAGAACACTTTGCCCGACGAGCAGACGCTCAGCCACGGGTACCTCCCGTACCACTCTGCACAGACAGCGCGCGAACGGCCACCTTGGGACCGTTCTGTGTTTGCGAGCGTGGGCGCATCACGCGGCTGGTTGGGCTCAGGAGATGGGCAGCAAGGAGAGGAGCAGGTCGTGGCTGGAAAGGAAAGGATCGTTTAAGGTATGGAGTCAGGATACTACGGTTCGATTTTACATGATGTCATTTAACCCGGGTGCTACCTCTATAATTATTAATGGTAGTGCACTTCTCGCGACATAATAGCATAATGACAATTTGCCTCTTTTTCCAACTGTAACTCACGATTATGGGCCCTAACCAATTTCTAGCAAGGCTACAGGCTACCTACTTTGCCTCTGTCAAAAATATTCATGCAGAAAAGGTAATTTCTTATAACACTTGTAGGGAATCCGACAGCATTCATTGATGTTATTATAGTTCGATTGGAGACATGGGCCGCCACCTACCGAAAGTTCATAGATATCAGCATTTTAAAGTCGATTCTTTCAAAGTAACGCTCATAAGCCTGATGTTAAAATGCAGCAAAGTTCGGGACACGCGTCCACCTTCCCCCTCCCCAGTTTCGACGCTAATGGTTATGTGTAGGCGACGGCAGCGTTACCTTTATAATTGAGGTTCAACTCTTGACGCTAGGTGCGCTAGTGTCTGGCGCAAGGCGCAATTTCCGAAATTTGGTTAAACTATTTTATTTTGCGATGAGATTGATTTGTTGAACGGTCTTCAGTTTGTTGTTATAGTAGTAAGCTTTGCTTTCCTCTTTTCCTTTTTGAATCGTAAATGCTGGGATTGGTAAAATATGTTTTGCTGTTGATGTTTCGACGATGAATTTCCGGCCCTCTCGTTTGGAGTACCGCGTGGTTCGGTTGTAAAAAAGTAATGGGAAAACATGTTGGTGGCCTCATAGCTGACCTAGTGGGGTCACAGCGAAACTCTTACCATCACCAAAAATTACCTATAATGACATGATTTAGAAAGCAATGGTTTAGTCCAATGTCACCTTCAACTAATGCCACTCCTTCGTCGTAATAGTGTTACATACTGTATCATTTCCACAGACCACAATCCACAATATCAGGTGAATCGCTGTAGAACAACGGTAGATTTCAGACGACGGTCAAACGGCATACACATTATAAAAATAAATAAAAGCCAAGGCCTGACAACGTATTGTAGAAGAACTTACAGGTAGGCGCTGATGACGAGGCTGATGTTTCCGTAGCCCCTCCGTCCTCTGCGTCATTCTCGGAGGAAGACGTCGGAATGGTAAGATTCGGAACGGGATCGGACTGTAGGCACAACCATACAAATGGGGGTTAAAGGAGCATACAGCGGACAGCAGGCATGACAGGATTGACAATCAGCCACAGCTATACACATGCTCAAGTACACGTTGGTCGTTACACGCACACGTTGGTCCAATATACACGTTGGTCCAACATAAACAAAAAATATACATTCCACTTGGTGCCAACTGTTAGTTCATGCTGACATATCATTGACCACAAAGCATGGTGTTGAGTTTGTCAGGCCATGATGAAATCCATGGTGTTGGTTGAGCTTGCCTATACAAAAATACCGCACCCAGCATTAATGTTGGAAAAATAATACATCTTCCAACACATAATAATTATTGCTCTATCTGATCATTGACAAGTTAGAATATATAAAATTTAAGGGAGTTTTGCAGCAAGGTGAATGAACATCAATTGATATCAGAATGTAACTATTTATATCAAAGTACATTATTCAAGGTAAATATTTTCCAGTTCAATGGTGTGCTGAATATGCACAGATTATAGACAAGTTTTCACTTCTGGGAACACTAACTTAAAGAACATGATTATGGTTGAACAATAGAACATGAACAGGTTAGGAAATTTTGAAATTATTTGCAGGGGAGAGGCTTTTCCCCACATTCATACATGATCCAATACTTATTTGTATGCATAGGCTACACAAGAGGGCAAACGGGGCAATTGTCCCCCCCCCCCTGAAGGTCCCCTTTGGTCAAAAAAATGAACGATTTTTTTTAGTGAAAAATGGTGAAAATATGCCCTTTAAAAAAATAGTGGGCCAAATCCGGTGAGTTTTTTTGGTGGGGGTACTTTATACCCCCTTGAGCAAAAATTGCCCCCTCCTGGAGTAAATCCTGGGTACGCTACTGTTCTCATGTTTCAATTTTCAAAGTTTCCATACTTGAAACTTTGTTGCCTATGTATAATCTGTAGTTTACAACCTAACAAGCAAAGAAACTTCATGCAAGGAAATGGCAGCTTCAATTGATGAGTTTTAATTGGTGAATTCTGAGGAAGAGGAAAGGGCCCCAAAAATATGTACCTACTCCACTCCTAGATCCACAATCATTTCAATTTTCAACCCTGTCAGCAGGAATGCAGACAATGAAGGAAACAAACTGGGGCGAGGAGACACATACACAAAAAAACAAACAGGAAAGAAATGACGTATCACTCTATTGTTACATACAATGCCACAGGCTTTACAAATTTTCAGATGAAATGGGGACCCACATTTTCCAAACCACAAACATGTAGTCATGCGCCGGATTTGTCTCTCTCGCTCAGTTTCCCCGCCTTGGTAGTGCTACCATTTCATGCTTCTGATTTGGAAGTTTTCCTGTATAAGATGAAGGGATTCCTGAATCCTGATGACACAGTTTAGCGCAAGCTAAAGAAATCGCCAAAACTTCGCTTCTGATGGTACAAGTACAAGACTGAAATCAGAAAAAGTGGGTGGGCCCGTTTACATTGCTGCCCACTAGGGTGACCCTTTTTCCATTTTTGTCTTGAAACATAGATTTCCGGGCACCATTCGATGCGTCTTGGCATGCTGAGTTAGGATATCATATTTGTATTGCCAAAATCGAAAAATTCGAGGGCGCTAAAATGCTTTGTAGTTTCTGAGAAAACACTTGTTTTGCATGTCTTCGTCCCTGGATCAGAACCGTCGCTTAACTGATCAATGGAAGTGGCTTTGTAATATTCCTTAACATTCTTTGAATGCACGGACAACATTTGACGCCCCTTTGACGATCAGTTTTTCATCAGCAGCCCGTTATACTAGTCCGACACTATGTAGTTGCTTATTCTCATCATAGATGGCAGTGTCATCGGAGTTACATTTGCAGGTTATACAGGCCAGGCAGATACATGGGGATGGTGCTATTGGTTTTCCGTGGTGTTTGTGTCTTTTACAAGATGCATAAACATATTCGACTTCCAAACACTTACCCTAACGATCAGAAAAATACGGGCTAATGGCACCAACATTTAACTCTAATGCTCATGTGCTAAAGGTGCGCATTGTCGCAGCACACCGTTTGATCACTGATCAATCATTACCTCATTGTGTTTCTTGCTGCTTTATAACTATGCAAAACAATTAATCAAAAACCGAATTAAAACTTTGTTATATGATCACATGTAATAGCAACTCACATGTGCATTGTACACATGTGCGTCGGCATGTGCTGCTCCTAAACCCGTCAAAGGAGCATTTCAGGACTTTGATACGGAACTTTATAAACATTACTTATATTTATATGCAAATCTTCAGACATACACCGCGAAGGTGCTAAGAAATAAGTCTCTGAAAAACATGATTACGGTCGGGTTCGGCCGCTCATACGTAGTTTTGCCCTCAGTTGACGGGATACTTCTCAATCGCTTCGAGTTTTGCGCCGGCTCGGTAACGAACAGACATATGCTGGGATCCCGAAAACGGATCCCGGGGTCTGATCTAGTATCTGGATCCCGGATCCATTGGGAGCATAGATCCACTTTCACAATTTGTCGATGGATCTACTGGGATCATAAATCCACCTTCAGCATTGGTCAATGGATATGCCGGAATCTGAGATCACGTCGTCCTCTCGGATCCGAGATCCCTTAGGGTCATATATTCACTTTCATTTGTATCATGAAATGATGTGGGATCCAGGATCCGTTGCCAAATTTAATCGAGGGATTCACTAGGATCCAAGATCCACCGTTGCACTTTGTCGTGGATCCAGTGAGATCATAGATCCAACATTACGTGTTGTCGAGAGATCCTGTGGGATCATAGATCCTGCTTTGAGGTCCATGCACATGTCTGGATAACGATTTTTTTCTACTCCAAGAATCATAAACGTTGAGCAAATCTTTCAGATTTGAAATACTCGCGGATAATTCAAATACCACATAGATCGCTTTAAGTAACGATGTCTTTTGCTGACAGTGCTGGGAATTTTCCAGTTCTGCTCGACCTGCGCCGTGCCGGTACAAGGCGCCACCTTCGCCGTGCCGGGGGGGGGGGGGCTCTGAACGCCCCCTCTCGAACGGCTTTTTTTATTTTTGCTCATTTTCCATAGCAGCCTCGTTCGAGAGGGTGCGTTCAGACGCACCCACCCCCCCCCCCCCCCCCCCCCCCCCGGCACGGTGAAGGTGGCGCCTTGTCCGGCACTGCGCAGGTGAAACAGAACTGGACAATTCCAAGCACTGTCAGCAAAAAACATCGACCCTATTTCTATGGGCAGTTTAAACTGGTTTAAACGGATAGCTAAAAACGGATTAGTTGCTTTCCGGCCATGTAAGTGGGTATATCTCGCCAGCCTGCCAAGATTGTACGCCTCCTCTCGTACTCGATGATTGTTGGCGAGCTATGCCGACTTACATGGCCGGAAAACAACTAATCCGTTTTTAGCTATCCGTGTTTAAACAGTTTAAGCTGCCCATGGAAATAGGATAATCGTCCCTTAACCCGCGAGTTACTGGGGGGGGGCTATTTTTTGCCCCCCCCTCCCGTTATTTTGCAATAACTCCTAAACGAACACTGGTATCGTCACCAAACTTGCAGTACCTTCTCTCACATCAATTCTACACATGTTGGCAATCGGAAAAATATGAGGCTATGATAGGTCAACCGGGAATGACGCCAGAGTGACGTCATGTTCTTCGGTTTTTGTTGCAAAATAATGGTTTGCGGAAAACGCTGTCAAAGGTATGATATTTGAGATAAACTAAATTGTTATAAATCAAATTACTAACAATAGACCAGGCTATCAAACTGCTATCTCGGATTTTTGAGCTTTTTCGAAATTAAAAATTTTGAGAAATCCAAATACATTTTGTTTTGTTTTTACAAAATTTTCAACAAAAAATTAAAATTATCAAAAAACCGGAATATATGTGATCGAGACGTATGCGGTGAATATGTGTACCAAATTTAAAGTCGATATCTTTAAAAATGACCGAGTTATCACCTTTAAATGACAAAAATCGACCACTTCTCACAGCATTACTATGCATAAAAAACGCATTTCCATTTTTGCTTTTTACTTATATTTATATGGAACAAACAATGTTCTAAGGTCATTTTTCGCGTTCTAGACGAAAAACAAACCCATAAACATGTGTTACAACGCATAATGACCGTAATCTGCAGTTTGACCTCGTGACCTCGGATGACCTTGACCTGACCCAAGGTCATAAACAGCTTAGAAAGGTACTTAGAAGTGTCAGACACACGAATGATACCGATTTATCGACAGTTTATGCGTTTAATATCGCAATTTTGCGCGACAATTCCATCCATCGAGACCTTTTGACACGGTCAAACATTTTGTACTTGACCTGACCTGTGACGTTATCGGTGACCCCGAGGTCAACAAAATTATGTTTCCCTCGATAAATTTTACAGGGCTATCGAATGCCGTTTGAATTTTTACATTCGGTCCAGTAGTTCCGGAGATCAGAGGGGGGCTAAAAATAGCCCCCCCCCCCCCCCACCCCCAGTAAGTCGCGTTATGAAATATACCCCAGTAACTCGCGGGTTAAAGCGATCTTTGTGGTATTTGGATTATCAGCGACTATTTCAAATTTGAAAGATTTGCGCAACGTTGATAATTATTGGAGTATAAAAAATCGTTACCGAGCCCGCGTAAAATTCGAAGCGACCGAGAACTGAGAAGTCTATCGTCAGCGGAGGGAAAATATATACGTATGAGCGGCTCGACCCGACCGTAATCCTGTTTTTCATATACTTATTTCTTAGCACCTTCGCGATGTGTGTCTGAAGATTTGCATATAAATAAAAGTCATGTTTTCGAAGTTCCGTTTCAAAGTCTTGAAATGCTGCTTTGCCGGGTTTAGGAGCAGCACATGCCGACGCACATGTGTACAATGGACAATGCACATGTGCGTTGCTATTGCATGTGATCTTGTAACAAAGCTTGAATTCGGTTTTCGATTAATAATTTTTCATAGTTACAGAGCAGCAAGAAACACAATGAGGTAATTATTGATCAGTGATCAAACGGTGTGCTGCGACAATGAACCTTTAGCACATCAGCATTAGAGTTAAATGTTGCAAGTATTTTCCTGATCGTAAGGGTAGATGTTTGGTAGTCGAATATGTTTATGCATCCTTAAAAGACACAAACACCACGGAAAACCAATAGCACCATCCCCATGTATCTGCCTGACCTGTATAACCTGCAAATGTAACTCCGATAACACTGCCATCTATGATGAGAATAAGCAACTACGTGGTGTCGGGCTGGCATAAAGGTCTGTTGATGAAAAACTAATCGTCAAAGGGGCGTCAAATTTTGTCCGTGCATCCATAGAATGTTAAGGAATATTAAAAAGCCACTTCCATTGATCAGTTAAGCGACAGTTCTGATCCAGGGACGAAGACATGCAAAACAAGTGTTTTCTCAGAAACTACAAAGCATTTTAGCGCCCTCGAATTTTTTTTATTTTGGCAATACAAATATGATATCCTAACTCAGCATGCCAAGACGCATCCAATGATGCCCAGAAATCCATGTTTCAAGAAAAAAGTGGGAAAAGGGGTCACCCTACTGCCCACTCCCCCCCCCCCCCCATCCCCCACCTCAAAAAGTGGGGGGTCATACTATTACGTGACGGTTTTATTGCACATCGAAATAATTGTGCTCAATATGGCGCAGCCGCCGCAGCTATCCAAAATAATTGACTTTTTAACTTTTGTAACTTTGGAAGATGATGTACCTATGATCACAATGGATCTGGATACAAAACCAAGGTCTAGAATCCTGGGATCTATTCACAATGGGATTCGTGCACAGGTCTGCTAAGCACCAATTTCAAGGCTAAATTTGCACACAAAGACCTCTCTGTCGATGCTCTACAGCATCATAAAGACACCTGCAAAGGAGTGAGGAGAAATAAATTAAAACCTGACCAATATTATCCTTTGGATCAGGCTCCGGAGGACCCGTCTTCAGTCACGCCGGCTCAGAAATCGGACGACGGCAGTCGGCAACACAGGTCGACAACACCAGATTGCACCAGATTGTTTAAAAAAAATTGAACATCTCGACAACACTCGGCGACCTTTCCCTCATTGGCCAAAACCATGATGACGTCACGCAAAGCGACAAGTGGTGGTTGGCCAACTGTTGCAGGCGATCGGCGAGATTCGGCCGGTTGCTGTGCAATTCCTCGGCAACTCTCACCAACACTATGCAACAGAAGCTGTTGCCGAAGCCTGTTGTCGAGCAATCGGTTGCCGAAATGTTGTCGAGATATTGCTCGTCTAACCCTTTTTTTCTCCGCGGATTTGGGCCGGTCACCTAATTTTGGTATTCCAGCTTAACCCGCGAGTCACTGGGGGGGCTTTTTTAGCCCCCCCCCCCCCTTAGGAATATTAGGAATATCTCAATAACTAATGCAGATATCGACGCCAAAATTGCAGTACCTTTCCGGGCATCATTTTTACACCATTTGAGATAACAATGAAAAAAATCGTCAGAATTTTTTTTCTCGAGATATAGTGAATTTAGTGACGTCACTAAACACGATTTTGACACCAAAATCGGGTAAATTTTACCAGGCCGTACAAATGCTGCATTTGAAGCAAAATGCAAGCGAAAAAACGCTAAAAGGTAGAAAATTGCAAGGGCTACGAACCAGCTATCTCGAAATTTCGAAAATTTTGGTTTTTTACCCAAAAATGCAAAAAAAAATATATTTGTTTGCAAAAATGCTCACAAATCAATTTTTTCAAAGATATTGAGAAAAAAAAAACGGAATATATGTCAGATAACGACATATGGGCAACTACCATACCAAATTTCAAAATGATGTTTTTTTTTACTGTCATGGCATATAAAGCATGGGTAAATCATGAAGTCATATTTTTTAATTGCGTTTTTTGGCTTGTATTGACCGGATACAGACAAATAAATGCCAGCACTGTTTTTTATAGATAAAACTGATATAGAAACATGTTATTTTCATTTCGATTTATCAATTTCAATTTTTGACCTTCAGTGACCTGAACTTGACCTGAACTTGACACTAACTTCACGTAAATGAAGCCAAGTGGTAAAATGACTACCACTATCGAATTTTACGCGTAAAAGCATCCATAAAACATGTTGCTGCATGACTTTCGTAGATATTGTGTGTGTAGTGACCTTTCGTGACCTGACCAAGACCTTGATCTTTTCAAACAATCTCACTTTAGCTCATGTGGGATATGTATCATACCTTTGACAGCACTTTGGGTGATTATAGGCGCAATCGAAGGCCATGGATGGCAAGTATTGTCCATAAACTCAAATACCTCGATTTTGACGTTTAACCCGTCGCACTGCAGGGGCTTTGCGCCGAACACGAACTGCAGGGGGTTGATTTCCGCCCCTCCCTCCCCCCCCCCCCCCTCCCCTGAGATCTCCAAAACTACGCTACGTAGCGAGAAGCGGAAAACGGTATTGATAGGTTGATACATGTTCTATCGAAAGTATTTCAGTATTGTTTTAGGTCAGGTCAAAATTGAGGTCACCAGAGGTCATCAAAGGTCAAATTTCCCAGTTTTTTTTCTTCCTGTTTTAGGACATCGCTCCGAAATTCCCATATATCTCAGAAACTATGCTAGCTAGAAACAAACCGAAAAAAGCAAACGCCAGCCAGTGAAATTTGATATATATATATATATATATATATATATATATATATATATATATATATTAGGAGGGACGCAAATTTCAGGACCACAGAGCCGGCGCTGGGCCCAAATTCAGGCCCGGCGTGCCTGAAGCTGTGTCTGAACTCAGGCTTGCCGGTCTCATGCCGGGCTCAGCACAAGTTATCAATTTAAAAAAAAATTAATTAAATAGAAATAAATATTGGCAAAAGTCAGAACATACATGCTTAAAGATCATGATAAATTGAGAAAAAAAATATACAACAGTTAACAGTAAAACACCAGCATAACACATAACAATGTCACAGTTTACAAATTAAAAGTGATAACTAGTACATCCTAGCAAGGAGTGGACACACCAGTGAAACTTAATAAATCAAACTACAGGGTCAATTCATGATCAATTCATCAGCTCAGTCACTGCAGCAGTGCGAGAGTCAAGTGCAATCAAACAGAAACAACTACCCCAAATCATATTCCACTGTCATCACTAGTAACTAGGTGGGGTGGCATACAATATTATATTTAGTCATCCCATTGCCCCAGGTCACCCCAAATTATTTTGTATAACGAATAAGTACCTATGGAACAAAACCACCCACATATATGATAATAATTATTGTTAATACTATTGTAAATACATATTACTGAGAATATTTATTGATACATATTTACTATTTAGTTCCACATGAGAAAGGACATATTCAAGTCATATCATTTGTAGTTTTGGTAGTGAACAAATATTGTATTTTATGCAATTACAATTATAAAGGTGGAAAGACTGCAAAGCACAAACAACAACAAAAAAATTTGGAAAGAAATCTTAAGTGGCCAAGACCTTTCCCAGAATGCAAACCTGTCTAGTTCCACTTCAACTTCTTATCGCAATAGCTCCATAATTTATATATGACCTTGCATAATTACACGTGACACTCCCCAACAACACATTCAAACCCAATTTCCAAACAATGTGTTTTGATGAGTCACATTTGCGACGAATTCGCCAGGACTGGACCGTAAAAGAATCACGTGTGTCAATTAAGCAGCAGATCGATATTCGCGAATGTGTCACTTTGACAGATATTCACAACTTCACACCTCAGAATCGCGACGCCTCAGAATTGTGTGAAGACAATTGTTCCTGTTCGTATTCGAAAACAAGCTGTAGTATCAAATCTTAACCCTTGGTGTCAGTTGAAGTTTAAATATTTTTAAGGAAGTCCATCTGCCGA
>JAXIVJ010000448.1:15000-17500 GCA_036785665.1 Chirona hameri | reverse complement strand
CCTGAAGCTTCGTTGATTTAGTGCATTTATATGGCATGATCATAACTTCGGACCAGCTTTGCTGTCCAAGGACCCTCATTTTGCCATCGTGCAAAATGCGGTTGGAATAATAGTTGTTTTGTTTACTAGCGCATATAATTGTTTTGTTTTAATCATTGACAATGGAATTTCTTCATCACGGAATTGAATGCAGGGTACCTTATCTCTATCCACAGCCCTCATACTCCTTCCGATGTTTGCGGATCGTCTCTTTCCCACGCCCGGGGGATAGAGCTTGCAATGCCACAGTATTTTAAGAAATCAGTTTTGCACGTTGGGAATTTATGTCTAAATCCATCATAAGTTAACATTCTACCACCTGCGTCAATCAAATCACCGACGTATTTAATGCCGCAGCTGTACATATTCCTTTCAACTAATGATTTTCTGTTAATTGTAATTTCAGAGTTGAACCATAGAGATTCATTCATCATTTGAACCGAGGTACTCGGGGCTGAAGATTCGTTTAGCTTGCAGTATTCTAGCAGCATACCAACATTAAAATTCAGACAACCTTAGTTTCCTTAAGATCTTCTCTTCTAAAACCGACTCTGAATTAGATCTTTAATTGCGTATGGGGAGGCATCTAGCCTGAAACAAAGCGTACCCATGTTGCATTTCCTGTCAACAGCCGTCCTCATCCAACTGAGCTTTAAGCTAGTGTACATTGCCTTCGTATCAACTGCCCCTAGCCCACCATCAGAAATGCTTTGGCAAATTACTTTTGCTTTTACCTTAGGGGGGTCGCCCACGCCAATACATATTTCATGATCAGAGATTGTATAGACTTAAGTCTTGTCTCTGGGATAACAACACACGATATTACATAAACCAGTTTGGAAATAAGCAAACTTTTGCTCACCGTAATTCTTCCCTTTAAGCTTAAGTCCCTTTGCGACCATCTATTAATTGTATTTTGAATTTGATTTATTATGGGGTTCAAGTTTTTGACTAACACAACACTCAGTGCTGCTGAACCACATTCCTAAATTTTTAACTTTGTCTACCGACGGGATGCCGCAAACACTTTCGCGTTTGTGCCGATCAGTTCCAAGCCACATGATTTTAGATTTACTGAGGTTAAGCTCTAATCCAGAAACTTCACCAAAGTGTCTGAGCTGTTTTACTAACTTCTTCAACAGATTCTGCATCATGAACAAACACTGTAGCATCGTCTGCATATTGAGAAATCTTAACCTTCAATATTATTAATAATAACGCCTCGTTACAGAGCCTAAACTGTCTAATTTTAATAGCTAGCAATTCCACAGGCCAAATTGAAAAGCATCCCTGAAATAGGACACCCTTGCATAATGCCACGCTTTCGGCTCAAACCATTCAGACGTGTAACCATTGTTAAGTACGGCTAACATGTTCTCGTTGTACAACAATTTTATCCACCTCTAATAAAGGAGTCGCCAAAGCCAAAGCATCTTAAAGCATACCAAATAAAAGTGATGTTCAATACTATTGAACGCGGCCTTAAAGTCTAGCGCCACTAATATCCCACCGACATCATCAGACTTGCGAATAATTTATAACGTCTTGAATTATTCTTAAATTATCTTGAATGTTCCTACCTTAAGAAATCCAGTTTGGTCACTATGTATGACTTCTTTAATTACCACGCTTAGTTCTCGTTGGCAAGCACTTTTGGCAATTATCTTATAAATTATATCCAATAAGCAGATCGGTCGCTTATTTTTTAATTCCTTTTGGTTACCTGCTTTTGAGAATAAGAATTAATACCCCTCTTCTTTGTGTTATGAACATCTTCCCAGTTCGATACGCCTCGTTTATATAAGTGACAATGAGCTCGCCAATATCACTCCAAAAACAAATTAATAAATTCCTTATTGAATCCTGATACAGATGGGCTCTATTAGCACTCATACTAGCGACCGGCGTATTCTACACTCTTCTATTGTTAGCGGTCCTTCACAAGAATAGCCTGTCATGCTCTGATAGTTTCGGGTATTTCAACATTTTGCATAAAACTTTCAAAATTATCTGGAACTCCTTTGGATTGATGCAGCGATTCATAAAATGATCTACAACAATCTAAAATATTTTCTGTCTCCTGTTATCATTTTGCCATCTGCTGCTCTCCTAGCACATGAATAGCTCTATCAGCACTCTTCTTTTTCTGCAAGCTAAGAAAATATTTCGTATGGTTTTTTCGCCATGCTCTAGCCAATTTGCTTGCGACCACAGCATGGCTCTCTCTGCTGCCTGCAATTTAAAATTGTCTAGCTCATCTTTCTTTTTATGGTAGTCATCATGCACAGCTACTGATGAAGGGTTGCAGAGCTATTAAACTTTCTAATTTTTTAACACTTGCTTCTAATTCTTTTTCATATTGACGTCTTTCCTTGGCAATATGCTTACTTTCTTTAATGCACATTACTCTAATGTTCGCTCAACAACATTTCTATCAATAAACCTGTGTCATATGCATCTC
>JAXIVJ010000448.1:0-10000 GCA_036785665.1 Chirona hameri | reverse complement strand
CAAAAACCATTGTATTAACAAAACCGTGAATTATTGTAAACAGATCCATGTATCAACATCAACATCACAAATGATCATCATCAAGCATACTCATAAATAATCATAGTTACTATGGATAGAAGCTTGATCGGTGCATGCAGATCTGGTTATAGAAGCTTGATCGGTGCAGCTCCGACCGGATAAGCAATACAATTGTTTGTGTGACGGGAGGGGCATGGAACATGTAGACGCTATCATACCTAGTGTTTATCGATCACACAATTCACAACTAACTACATTTCTAAGATCAAAAGAACGCAACGAAAGAACGCACATCACAATTAGGTACTTATAACTCCGATCACGACAGCACGATTTGACAAGCCTTTCGCAACTCAGCGGCAACTTGAACACTGACAACGGTCGACGCACGAACTCTGCACAACCTGCCGCGGCCAAGGTTACGGCGCAACTGAGCACGGCGCGGCCGGCGGCCGGCGAGTGATGTGCGCGCGCAGCTAACGTCGCGCCCGCCGTTTGCGTGCCGTCTGCGTCACGACACCCTAAGCAGCGGCGACCGTCACACCTCTCCCAGTGGGTAAACGAGCTCCTGCAATACGCCCCGGCTGAGGGCGTCAATCGACACCCCCCGTTATGAGTATTGCGACACCTAGACACCCCATGCAGCGGTGACGTTAACTCCCTCTCCCAGTGGTGAACGAAACTCCCCGGCATTACGCCCCGGACTGAGGCGTCCAATCGACACCCCTGCATGAGTATTACGACACCTCGACACCCCATGCAGCGGTGACAAACACACAATGCGATGGTGGTCGGCACTGACAACACCACGCCGGTGTCTGCCATGAGTGTAGATAGCGAAGCCTCAACAATTACAACCCCATGCATGAGTAAAATTTCCAAATTAACCCCTGTGGTAGGAGTTAACACCCGGGTCGTGTGTCGCGATTTTGTGAGTGCATGGCGCTATCGTATGGCACACTCACAAAATCGCGACACACGACCCGGGTGTTAAAGGAGAAATAGTTCACCCTTCAACATGGGGTTTTTAACTGAAATAGCAGTTTTGTTATCCCGTGTTGAGAAATCCCTATCTGGCAACTGTTTCTTGTCTGAAAAGACTCTCCAGCCGAAGATATTTGACTTTGTTGGCGAAGAAATGCGGCGCATATATGATGTACCGTATCATCTGAAAGTGCCAGCACTGCATGGAGCATGCGCAGACCAATAACGCACACCATAAATCTAATAATTTACTACCTTCTGTCCTGAATTGGCGCGATGTAGGGACCATTTTTGAAAAGAAAAAAATAAACTGTATTACAAAATATAATAAAATCCTATTCATGCTATGACAAATTTTCCGAAGGTGAACTATTTCCTTTAACTCCTACCACAGGGGTTAATTTGGAAATGTACTCATGCATGGGGTTGTAATTGTTGAGGCTTCGCTATCTACACTCATGGCAGACACCGGCGTGTGGTGTGTCAGTGGCCGCACCACCATCGCATTGTGTGTTCGTCACCGCTGCATGGAGTGTCGAGGTGTGGTCGCAATACTCGATGGGGTAGTCGATGTGGACGCCTCAGCCGGGCGTTATTGCAGGAGTTCGTTTACCACTGGGAGAGGTGGTGACGGTCGCCGCTGCCTGCGGTGTCGTGACGCAGACGGCGGCGCGGCGTTAAGCTGCGCGCGCACATCGCCGCCGGCCCATTTGGGCCGTGACCTTGGCCGCGGCACGTTGCTGCAGAGTGAGTGCGTCGACCGTTGTCAGTGTTCAAGTTTGCCGTTTGAGTTGCGAAAGGCTGTCAATCGTGCTGCCGTGATCGGAGTTATAAGTATCTAATTTGAGTTGTGAGTGTGTTTGTTTCGTGCGTTTCCTTTGATCTTAGAAATGTAGTTAATTGTGAATTTGTGATCGATAAACATTATGGTATGATAGCGTCTATATGTTTCATGCCCTTCTCGTCACAACCAATTGCATTGCTCATCCGGTCGAGAGCTGCACCGACCAAGCTTCTATAAACATAATGAATATACGTAGCTGACTGTTGATCCATAGTAACTATGATTATTTATGAGTATGCTTGATGAAGATGATGTTGTGATGTTGATGTTGATACATCGATCTGTTTACAATAATTCACGGTTTTGTTAATACAATGGTTTTTGCAATGAAAATGTACTAATTTTGAGTTGCTCAGATGTGGGAAGGTTGGCGCGAATGGTCAGAGTCATGTCAGAGTGCTCAGATTGCATGAGGCTTGCGAGTTTCGCCACGTCTCTGAGCTGGCGCCCGGCGGTGGTCACCGCCCGCCATGCGTCATGCGTCATGACACCCAAGGCCAGCCGGCGACCGTTTACACCTCTCCCAGTGGTGAACGAACTTCTCCAAATACGCCCGTCTGAGGCGTCAATCTACAACCCCACATGAGTATTCGACACCTCGACAACACCATTGCAGCAGTTATCAAGGGTGTTCCGTTAAACCTATACACCCCATGCAGCGGCGATCACGGTTGTTCCGGTACACCTCTCTGAGTGCTAAACAAAACACCTTCCAGGCGGACGTATTTTAGGTTGTGTGGGCATCACACGGGCTAGGGGGTTGTCAACACCCTGCGCGGGTGTTGATTTTTTTTTTGTGAGTGCACCAGCAAGTCAAAGCCAGCTGAAATCGGTGAGAATAAAGGAGACACTGGTTATTGTAATGATCCGCAATATATAACTTCATTACACTTATCATGTGACATAGCGATGCTCAGTTGAAGACGAAAGCCGGGGAACCAGAGAGACGCGAACCAGGCTCAGCAAGGAGCTTCCAGACATACACAAACATCTTATCAGGCCCAGGCAACTGCTTAAAGGAAATAGTTCACCTTGGAAAATTTTTACCCAACACGATTTGATTACATTTTTTAATACAATTTATTTTTATATTGTTCAAAAATGGCATTATATCGCGCCGATTCAGGGACAGAAGGGCCTAACATTTTTATTGTTTATCAAAACTATATGCATACTCTCTGAGTCAGAGTCACTGACGTCACGCCGAATGTAAACAATGGTTCAGTCCAATCAGATTCGAAAGTAGTCGCGTAAAGATAAGACTCGCATTGGAGGATGTGCCAACCGGTGGCCGGCGATTCGCTTCTAGCACCAGCTGCAAGCTGATTGGCTGATGTGTATAGCCTCTGCCCGGGCTAAAACCCAGTACAACATTCTTTTCGCCAGCAACCGCACTCCTTCGCCAAAAACTCAAATATATTCGGCCTGGAGAGTCTTTTCGGTCAAGAAAACTTGCAGATAGGGGTTTCCCCGAACACGGGCTAACAAAACCTCTTTTTAGTTTAAAACTAATGTTGAAGGTGAACTATTCCCTTTTAAAGCAACCTTAGAGTACTATTTTTTCAGCCAGCAAAGTTCGCACAATCTCGTGATCAAGGGCGCCGCCACCTTCCGAAGTTTTGTTTTGTTTTTTGTTTTTTGTTGGGGGGGGGGGGGGGCGGGAGGGATTCTGAAGTCGATTCCATTCCATAGCAACGCCCATATGCGTAATGTTAAACATTCGAAAATGTTATGGAGGGGACACCGTCCCTCCCCCCCACTCCAGCTGGCGGAGAGCTCCTGCTTGTGATGGCAGTACATTGGCGATGCCAGGCAGTTGCGGCGCCCCTTAAAGGGAAGTGTCGACACCTTAACATGGGGTTTTTAACTGAGATAGCAGAATTGTAGCTTGGATATAGAAATCATGTGACTTCCAATGTTCGTTTTTTACTCCTAAAACTCTACCTACTCAACTGCTCTAGAGCCAGGTTTTCGAATCCGACCCCGACCATGGTTTAATTACCAGATTGGGAGGTTTATACCAGATTGACTTGATGATGTCTCACAGCATTTATAGCCCAAAGAACCTTGGGCTCTATTTCGTTCGCCCCCACTTGTGTGCCTTGGCGATTGCCGTCCGGCCATCCAACAGTTTTTTGTCCCCGCGTGAGAAATAGAGTGGTGTTCGCAGACGTAGCACTTTTCCCGACAGTCCGACAGTGTGTGACAGTAATGTTAACGCCTCAATCAGGCGATGACGCTGGCCTCCAGCGAGCTCAACGGTTGTGATTTGGTCAATGCTTATTGTACACACTCAGCACCACCCACGTCTTATTTGACACTCACCGTATATAATTTTATGCCAGGGGGGTGTGTCATCCTCCGGGATTTCCCATTACGCGCTTCACTGTATCCGATGAAACGCTGGCTGGCTGTTGAGTACGAGACGTCGTCACGTTGCCGAGTTGCGCTGTCACTTGAGGGGCGATAGCGGATTGACCGCCATAGACTGCTGCGTGTACGATCGGTTGGGGGTCTTGGGGGCGGGGCCAAGGGGGCAGCCGCTGGCGCTCGCAGGAGGTGTGGAGGGTCAGGTCTGGGGGGGGGGGCGGGGGGGGGTTAAAAGGGGGCAGCTGAAACACCGGCGGGCAGTCCGGCCCCCAGTCCCCGCAATCCCCCCCCCGAAATTTCTGAGGGGGGGCCTCCGCATCAAAAGGACCCGTATTCTGGCAGGAGGGTCCGGTCTTGGTATGGCCTGATCGAGGCAGAGGTCCGGTGCTTGGCAAATGCGTGATATGGGGGCCCGAGTCAGGACGAGGGGCCCGGTCATTGCATATTCTTGATACGGCCCCTTCTGGTAGGGGCCCGGTCTTGGTCAGGTCCGATCGAGGCAGGGGCCCGGTGCTGGAAAAGTGCGTGATATGGGGCCCGGTCAGGACGAGGGCCCGGACACAACAGGGCCCGCTCCTTGCAACATTATTTGATACGGACCCCTTCCTGATAGGGGCCCGTTTCCTGGTAGGGGCCCCATCAAAGACAGGAGCCGGTGCTGGCAGATGCGTGATATGGGGCCCGGTCAGGTCGAGGGCCCCGGGCAACAAACAGGGCCCGGTCATTGCAAATTATTAATTACGGGCCCGTTCCTGATAGGGGGCCCGTTCCTGGTAGGGGGCCCGATCAAGACAGGACCCCGGTGCTGGCAAGAGGCGTGATATGAGGCCCCGGTCAGGTCGAGAGCCCGGTCACAACCAGGGCCCGGTCCTTGGCAAATTATTAATACGGGCCCGTTCCTGTGTAGGGGCCTGGGTCTTGGTCAGGCCCCGATCGAGGCAGGGGACCGGTGCTAGCAAAGGCGTGATATGGGGGGCCGGTCAGGACGAGAGCCCGGTCACAACAGGGTCCGGTCCTTGCAGGTTTTCTTTTACGGGGCCGGTTTCTGGTAAGGGGGCCCGGTTTGGTCAGGCCCGTTCGAGGCAGGGGCCCGGTGCTAGCAAAGGCGTGATATGGGGCCCGGCCAGGACGAGGGCCCCGTCAGCCGTCACAACAGGGCCCGGTCCTTGCAAAGTATTGATACGGTCACGTTCTTGGTGACACGGGCTCGTTCCTGGTAGGGGGCCCCGGTTTGGTTCAGGCCTGATCGAGGCAGGGGGCCCGGTGCTATGGGGATATGGGGACGTGATAAGACGTGATATGGGGGACCGGTTTAAAACCAAGGGCCCGGTCAACAACAGGGCCACGGTCCTTGCATATTAATTGATACGGGCCCCTTTCTGGTAGGGGTCCAGTCTTGGTCAGGTCCCGATCGGGACAGGGGCCCGTTTGCTGGCAAAGGCGTGATATGGGGTCTGGTCAGGACGAGGGCCCGATCACAACAGGGCCCACTCCTTGCAAATTATTGATACGGGCCCGTTACTGGTAGGGGCCCGTTCCTGGTAGGGGCCACGATCAAGGCCGCGGTGCTGGCAGAGGGGCGTGATATGGGGACCGGCCAGGTCTAGCATCCTGGCCAAAACTAGTGGCTAGAGCAAACATGAACTAAATTTGATCCCTTTTACTACTGAGAAATATACGTTTTTTTCCCCTAGGGTTACATTGAAAAGGTCACGATTTAATAACTTGACCTTAGGTCACCCGATATAGGAAATCCGGGATATTGTAGTCACTAATTGAACTTCATGACGTGACATGAGTTGCATGTCGCTCGATTAACCACTGTGCCCGGTGGTGCTACCTCATCACTAAATGCTGAGCCGCTCGGCTAGCCGATACATGGGGAATTCCCGGGATGACACCCTGCACACTCACCAAAACAAATGCAGCGGTATAGCGGAAGGCGTTTTCCGGGAATGACGGGCCAGCCGTGAACGTCCCACGTAGCATTAGGGGCCGTCGGGAATTGATCTGCTTCATTCATGTATAAAACTTCCAAAAAGTGTCTATGGTCCTACTTTGGTAAGTGAATTTGTTCTTTCAAGAAAGACTTGAGGAAAATTAACCGTTCTCTTGTCCTTTCCGTTGACAGATACAAAAAAAAATCGAATCCATGTGACGTTACAGAAAGAAAGTGCTACCAGATGGTCGTACCTGTTATGTGTATCTTACGGTGTGTCATTAATAAAACTGGCGGCGCACATAAAAGCGGGCACTGTTAACCTAATTCGATTCACCAATAAAATCGGGAGGTGTGACGTGTTGTGACGTAATCTGAAAATCTGTCCATGTTATATAATATTTTATTTCATGAATATCTCCACAGTTCCCGGTTTTATGACAAATCAATTAGCAGAATAATGATCTGCGTACTCTGTTTAGTGAGTTGTATAGCAATATCGCTCGGAATCTACCAAGGGTCCGACACTTTCCCTTAATTTAATAAACCTCAACCATCATACATCAGTGGCGATGGGCCAAGCAAAAATATCGGTATTGGCATTACGCGATTGCAGCCGCTGGTGTGGCGGCCCAATCCTACAAGCACAGCTTTGCATCTTTCACACGCACCAGGTTTCGGGTAGCGCCGCGGCCTAGGGGCGCCTTAATGGTGACCGTTTTTGTAGCCGTTTGTGACCCGCCTCTGGCCCGGCGGATTGTCAGTCCCTCAGGTGTGCCCAGCGTCAGATTCGCCTTCTCTGTGCCGCAACGTTGTTGTACCAGATCTTCATGCTGGTGGGGGTCACGGGACAGCAACGGTCAGCGTTCCCGGCGGCAGGAAGGACGTGATTCGATCAGTGTGGGCGGCGGGCTTGAACGATAATCATTTTTTGACTGTGAACCGACGGACGCTTGCTGATCCCCTGCCACTTGATCCTGGCCAGCTACCCAATAGGCGTTTCGGGTGAATGGCACTGTAATGCACCAGGGGCCCACTGCAGGGCTGACCAAAGTAGCCAAATGTCGCACCGACATTCGGGGGGCGCAGGGGGGTGGATGTTCAAGTCACGGTGTCACGTGGAATTTACAACTTACCTGGGGTGGTCGGCCATATCGTGAGGTAGCCCTGGGGACTGGCCATGGGAATTTAACTTAACTATATCAATGTTTTTTTTCGAGAACAATTACCGTTGACCATTTCTTGTTTCAAACGCCCATTGGTTTAATATGGGGAAAATGCACGTGCATGTGGACACGTGCATTTCGAAACTTTCGCCAGGGTAGGGGCCCTCCGACCGGTATGTGGGTACCCAGGCACTCCACCAGCTCCCCAGCTGACCATTCAGAAATTAAGTATAAAATTGATTCGACATCATGTTTGCGCTAGGGGCCATATTTGTTTGGCACCATTACATAAGTTCTAGGTGTGGGAATTGGCACACGTGCCTACCGCGCGCGCGCTGTGAAGGTTTTCCCCACCACCAGCGAACGCTGTCATCACCTAGATCCCCGTGAGTGAGCCATATGCTGAAAATTATCGGGGAAATTTATCGAGCCGTTTTCCAAAGCAATCAACTTTTACCAATCTCTCAGACACGAATCGAAAAACAACGAAAGCCCGGAGAATGGCTCAGTGTTTTTATCTATAGAAAAAAACACCACTCTAAAGAAATAGTGTTATTTTAAATATAGAATAGTGTGCACCTGTTGCAAACCCAGGGCGGGTAACGTCGAAGTGTGTGTTAACCCCGGCACTGACTGGGGTCTCAGCAGAACACCATTGAGACTGAGGGGGGGACGTTTAAACGCCCCCCACCCCCCCCCCCCCCACCCCCGGTTATCTTTCCGAACCAATGATCGCAGCGAGACGCACAAGGCGGCAATCGAAAGCTCTCAATGAGACAAATATACAAGCATGTTAAAAAAAATGTCAATATAAGGTCGAATGTCAGGTCTCGCGATCAGATCAAAAGGTCAAAATCGCGCGTATTTGAGTTTATGGGCTTTTACCATCCCAAGCCTTCGGATTGCTGACCCAGTTTCCCCAAAGTGCTGCCAAAGGTATGATACATATCCCGCATAGAGCTAAAGTGAGATTGTTGGTCAAGGTCAAGGTCAGTCACAAAAGGTCACGTATGCTCAAAATATCTACGAAAGTCATGCAACACATGTTATTAATGAGTATATTTCCCACGTATATATAGATAGTGTGATAGTCATTTTACCACCTGACTTCATTTACGTGAAGTAAATGTCAATTTCAGGTCAAGTTCAGATCACCGGAAAGGTCAACATTTTTAAATTGTTAAATATAAACAAAACAGGGCATAGTTGCTAAGACCAGTCTTGTCTCAGAAAAATGACAGTGGTGGCTACTTTATTTGTCTGTAATCTAGTCCAATAAAGGCCAAAAAACGAAATGTCAAAATATGACGTCATAAGTTACCCATACTTTAGATGACATAAGTCAGTGCAAAATGGAGATATCAGTTTTGAAATTTGGCATGGTAGTTGCCTAGGTATGGTTCTCTGACATATCTTCTCGGTGTTTTGAATATTTTTAGAAAAATTTTGATTTTGTGATAACTTCCCCCCCCCCCCCCCACCCCAACAAAAGTTAGTTTTTAGTTGTTGTTCTTTCCCCTCAAAAACTATATAAAAAAAAATCCGAGATAGACAGTTTTTTTAGCCGTTGTAATTTTCTACTCTTTTGGTATTTTTTCGATTGCATTTTGGTTCAATTGTGGCATTTGTACGGCTTGGCAAAGTTCTAGCTGATTTTGGTTTAAAAATCGTGGTGTAGTGACGTCACCAAAATTCGCATATAACTCGAAAATGTCCACGACGATTTTTGTATTATTCTTGCACAAAATGACGTAAACATGATTTTATGAACCCAACTGAACCCCGATGAACCCACCCACACATGACGATTTGCCCCCACCAATTTCTCTTTGGAAAATCCCCTCAGTTATGGATGTAGACAATCTACATACCACGGAACCATGAGCTACATGTACCTTCGGCATACTAAAAGTGATTCTACCATGTAACTCCTATAGGCCTGTTCTCATCAAATCTAAACAAAAGTTGTGGGACATATTATCTCACCGTCCCCCCAGATGGTGGAGCCCAAGTACGAAACAACCGGGGATGACTGAATCATTGTCCAACAGATTCTAGCTATAAATCACTTCGTTTGCATTGATTATCCATGCAAAGCAAAGACCCATGCGAGTAAAAAGTTCTGACTTGGGGGTCATATTAGTACCAGAACTGGTTATTGATGGACACTGAATGAATCTGATTGGAATCGTTCAATTAAAAATGCATTGTATATCAAAACAATAATATAATTCATCACCCAGATCTTTTGATTCATGAATCGTGATTGAATCACAAAACCCGCACTGAAATCAAGGCTGATTGAATCAAAAGTCTATAACGATTCAAGTACACAATGCCACAATGTCAATGTCAAGTAAATTGTACAAATACCTGCAGTCCCACGTGGCAAAAATTTCATTTATTGTGAAATCCTATTGCCGTGATTACACTGTTTTAAATATGATCATATATATGCCTGAGTTCCCATTTTTATTGATTGGACATAAATTCACCTCATATATTTAAATGCTGAATGAAACGTGAATCGATTAAAAATATTTGTTTTGATTCTGTGAATCGGAAAGAATCAATTCTCAAAATTGTATCCGTGAATCGAACGTGTGATTGAATCATCCAGATTCAAAATGAATCATGATTGAATCGTTCCAAAAAAAAAGTTGCATCAATAACCAG